>OY759271.1:9977233-10109733 GCA_963662155.1 Lamellibrachia columna | reverse complement strand
ATGTTGTGCTGTGGCTGTATGGCAGACTAGGGATGAATATAAGGGGTGTCACCCCAGCTGTGTTGTCTGTTGCATCTGTGACAGGTTCCCCAGTGCCAGTGGATTCTACACTGGCTTCCAGGTCAGTTGGCTGTGTTGACCCCAGGTGCCTTGACATTAGAGAGTGATGGCACCTAACTAGCTCAGCAGTTGCTGGGGGTCTCAAGTGGTTATACTCCAAACAGACCAAACTTGGGCTAACACAGGAAGTTGTGGTGGACTGTGCACATGCGCTGTGGGTGGTACACAGGGTTGACTGAATTACTTTAATTTTTATATTTGAGTAAAAGTAATTCACCTAAAAATTACTTGAGTAAAAGTAAAATTATTTTGTAAAAAAAAATACTTGAGTAAAAGTAAAATTATTTTGTAAAAAAAACTACTTGAGTAAAAAGTAAAACTACTTTTCAAAAGTACTTGAGAAGTAAAAGTAGAAGTAAAAGTACAACAACTTGCATCTGACAACTGTTTTGCAACCACTACCTATAACAATGTGCTCCCAGACAGCCTTAGCTGGTGAATCGGTCTGCCACCATTGAACACGGAGCTCACTTGGATGCTTGGACAATTACATTATCTTTAATGAGCGCTCACAACATTAAATAATTTCATTTAAATACAGAACTGAATTAAAGGTGAGGCACAATCTGTCTTTTTATCGACCTGATCCACAGAGGTATGGGAGGAGCTAGATTGTACAACAGGATATGTATACGCAGGTGTGATTGTATCTGAGTAGGTAGAGGGTCAGTCCAGTACTAGTAGTAGACTCTTAGGGAAAGTGATCAGAGGTAATAATAATAATAATGTTTATTGTCTCAAATAACATAAATTCATGTACATACAATCAATCAGCCGATCAACTACTAAACACATTTAAGACAATGGAAAAGAAGCAAATTGCTTGTTTCCTTTTTCAATTATAAATTAAATATATTGTGCGCCATGATGTCTATTCCTTATATAAAAAAATAAATCAATAAAATAAAAAAATAAAAATAAAAAATCAATAAGTAGGATTATTCACATGTGAATTATAGTAGACCAGTGTACAGCAGCTACTGTTGGAATATTAACTTTGTTGTACACGTTGAAAATATAATACTAAGTAAACCAATAATTGTTCACAAGTGATTTCTAATACTAGTATACCACATTTGTCTAATCAATAACTTGTTTGTAATAAGATATGATAAAAAGGTTACCACAAATAAGTAATTCACTTATAATAATACATAGGACTATTATAGTAAATTATACTGGTATATTGACTAGAGTAATCTTGTGCGTAGGTTCCCCAGATGTGATGTTTCACTTTCTTTTTAAATATATAAATAGACGTACAATCATCCAAGTGGTTCTTTGTAACAATAGTATTCCATAATTTGGGACCAACATATGCCAGTGTATTTTGTCTGGCGTTGGTTTTACAGTATGGTTATTTCCTGTCTCCTTTTATAACTGTGTAACATGATATGATGTGTAAGCATGTCATTAAATATATTTGGTAACATACCCCTATTATGTTTATACATTAGCACACAGCTTATATATTTGTTTAGTTGATAAATGTTCATAATTTGATGTCTTAAATAAAAACTGTGTGTGGTTTCTAAATCCAACATGACTAATTATACGTATTATTCTTTTTTGCAATATATGAATTTTAGATAAATATATTGTTGGGCTCTTCCCATACTACGTTACAATAAGTAATATATGGGTAAATAAATGTATAATATAGGTTAACCAATGTCTTCTTGTTCAGTTTGCTCTTTACCTTTTTGATAATGCCTATGCTCTTAGAAATGTTATTACATGTGTACTTTATATGGTCACTCCAATTGATTTTATTATCTATTATCACTCCCAAAAATTATGTATGATTAACAGTGTCTATTTCTATTCCATCTATGTATATGTCATTACGTCTGTTTCTTACACTGGGATTATTGCTAAAGGTCATTGTACATGTTTTTTATATTCAGTGAGAGTTTATTAGTTTTAAGTCAATATATGACAGCTGTTTTATTTCAGTATTTAAATCTTTTTCCATTTTTTTCAAATCTTTCCCTTGGATAAAAATGTTAGTATCATCTGCATACATAATGGGAAAGGTGATCTGAGAAACAGCACCTAAATCATTTATATATGTATATATATAAGGAACAGTAACGGTCCTAATATTGACCCTTGTGGTACTCCACATGTTATATTTTTAAGAACAGAATTGATTCCATTATATTTTACTGTTTGTTGTCTTCTAAACAAATAACTTTGAAACCACAGGAGCGCTGTTCCTCTGATTCCATAATGATCTAGTTTTCTTAATAGGATATCATGGTTAACAGTATCAAATGCTTGAGCAAAATCTAAAAATAGTCCAATTACGTGTTCTTTTTTGTCCATTGCACTAGTTATTTTGTCAATTAGTATTGTTAAAGCCATATACGTTGAATATCCTTTTTTAAATCCAAACTGGGAGTTTGATAAAATATTGTGTTCAACAATATATTTATTTAATCTAATATATATTAATCTTTAAAAAATATAAGAAAATATTGGTAATATAGAAATACGTATATAGTTTTTAATTAGTGTAGCATCACCTTTCTTAAAAATGGGCGCTACATTAGCTATTTTTAGTTCATCTGGTACATGTCCTTTATCAAATGATAAATTTATAATGTAGCATAATGGCCCAATCATACCAGAGTAAGTTTGTTTGATAATATTTGGTTCAGCCGGAACTACAGTTTTTCAATTTCTCTATATTATCCTTATCTCATCTGTGGTTGCAGGTGCTAAAAACATAGAATACAACTTAGCACTGCCCATAATAAAATTAACAAAGACATTTTATGCCTAGCTGATGAAGCCATCTGGCTTGTGAACCCCCACCTTCTCATGTCTTCCCAGACATGTCTTATCAGCTCACACAAACATTGAAACAACATGCTTTAGCAGCTAGCTGTGTTGGCTACCTGGTACCAGCTGGGGCTAGAATTGATCAGAAGACAGACCAGTGCAACAGAGGAATGCTGTTGCTAATTGCAATTAAAAGTGACCTGTCAGGGCCCCTGTCCCTGTCTTTGATATTATTTATATTATGGGTCAGCTTGAATAAGCCATTGCTGGGAAAAGATGCTGCCAAATGGCAGAGTATAAATTCTTTACTGTTTAGTTATGTCGAGTAATCATTATTATGAATTTATTAAACTTCCCTATATGAATTTTAATCGTGAAAGTAAAATGCTGTTTAATGCTGACGTAAGCCGGTAAGGCCGTTGCTGACAATGCCAATGGCAATGGGCAAAAATCGGTTCTCGTTCTCGATCCACGCACGTCCGCTCACGAATATCAGAATTGTGTCAGTGTATGGGGATTATCAATACATTGTCGAAATTGCAAACTTTAATATTTATAATATGTATTGGAAACTTACTGATTAATAGTTTATATGGTGCAACAGAGACATTAGCATCGTGGTTTGAGATGGCGTCCAAGCGTTTCATGTCAACAGCCTTGACCTGACCTATGCCAATATTTGGCAGACTTTGTTCGCTGACGTAGATATAAAACAATGGTTGCGTCGATTTCCCGAAGAGAGGTATGCATGCAAATACGATCAGGAACTGGCATGCGATTGAATGATATTAATAGCTTTTGGCCTGGCGACTAGGAACAGTTTTTGAAATGGAGCGCCACCGGCAGCAATGGTTTCCCAAAAAAATTAACAAAAATATATTGTGAAGTCGTGTTACTTTAGATAAAACTACTTCGTTACAAGTAAAAAGTATTTAGTCAACATTCTACTTCGTTACACGCCAATTACTTGAAATAACTACTCAAGTATTGTAACGAAGTACTTTTACTTCGTTACATGCCAACCCTGATTCTACTTCGTTACACGCCAATTACTTGAAATAACTACTCAAGTATTGTAACGAAGTACTTTTACTTCGTTACATGCCAACCCTGATTCTACTTCGTTACACGCCAATTACTTGAAATAACTACTCAAGTATTGTAACGAAGTACTTTTACTTCGTTACATGCCAACCCTGATTCTACTTCGTTACACGCCAATTACTTGAAATAACTACTCAAGTATTGTAACGAAGTACTTTTACTTCGTTACATGCCAACCCTGATGGTACAACTAAGAGACTAGTATCTTTAATGTTGCTGAAAGGGTTTTTATCTGATGGTTTTATTTATTTTATGTATAGGATGTTTAGATGAAAATTTTAATGGGTTGGTTGTGTGTATTGATACTGTCGCTGTCTTGCCACATGCACACATAGACAGTCTCCACACCCACACCATAGATAAGTGAGTGCCAGGGTCTACTGATCCTGCTTGGATCTCCCAGCAACAACTGTCAACGCCTTAACACAGATTTGCTGTTAACCATTCTATGATTAACTACATCAATTTGTATGTCGATGATGTAATTATGTCTTCACTTTCTTAACTGGTACAGCTGTACTGTGTACCAGTTTCCTGACTTCTTGCTGTACATCTGCCTGTACCTACAATGTAAAAACAAAGTAATTGTTATCATGGCTCTGGTTTGAATGATATATTTATAGATAAATGTGACAACACATTCTTCAATAGTCAAAAATACATGACATATTTCTTTCCAATAAAATTTTGTTTGCTACATTTGTTATTTCTAACAATATCAATGAAGAGATACTCACATCATTTCTCCTGTTACGGTGGTATGGTCTGTCTTTGTGTTGCTGGTAGCCGAAGGCAGCCAGCTGGGTTCGTGCAACATACACTGGGTAGCTGTGATGTATAAAACATTGCTATCATATAGCGATGGTATTGGAAGAATCCTCATATTTTCAACAACAGTTTGTTGATATACTGACTGAAGCATTCTATTTTTGCTAGTTTACACTGTTTATGTATTATGATGATGAGTTTTATAAATTTTTAATGTAATGTATAATTTTTATACATTACAACTTTTTTCTCACAGGTTTATATTTTTACTTTTAAAAGTAATTTACATTATATTTTCATTTTGTATGATAATACAACACTTCAGTGCAATGGTTGTACCTGTAATTCCTGTGTGCATATCATAATTGTCTAGTCAGTAATTTGTGTGCATTGTACATACAAGGTATGACACAAATCACAATTGGAACTTGATATGACATTAGTGTTGTTGTTTTAACAAATAATCATAATATGTTTAACTGTTTGTATTATCAGGATATGATTTTGAAGGTTTTTTTTCAAGCAACAGTGTAGTTTTCCTCACTACATTTTTTTACAAATAATTTACATAAATTTTTAAGTGCAAATGATATTAAAAATTATGTTATACACATCAAGTGCAGTTATTGTACCCGTAATTCTCTTGTGCATATCATTATTATCTAGTCAATGTAATCATAACAAAGTGTCAATAAAATTGTATTTATTTTATCTGACTGGACATTGTTTTTACTTCACATACAGCTGTATATTGACTTTTTATTAACAAGAATATGCTGTTTCATGAGGACAGCCATTACAATCAAATCCTCATGTAGACAAACACAACTGCGAACTGGGTTTAAGTTGACATTGAAGGTCACCGATTCGTGATTGCTCATACCAGGAGTGGTATGGGTGTTGATGATGATAGAGGGATTTGAGGTGATATTGAGGTCAAGAATGTTACCAGAAGCGATACGTGTGGGGTCGTTTACCATGTTTTGCAGCCCAAAGTTGTTAGTTATTTCTAGTAGTTTCTTATGCTTGCTAGCAGTGCTGTTATTAATGATGATTGCATTCTTATACATGGCAGTTTCAAACCGCTTAAGCGAAGTCGCACACGAAACCAGTGCCGGGCCGTGGCCAATGCATGGCCAGGGCGCAGCACACTGCCACGGCACTGGTCTTGTCTAGACTATGCCTATGGCTACGGTGATCGAAGGCATGTTGCAATTCAAAACCTTTTCACCAATTTGGGGTTTACTAAAGTAAACATTTATTTCTTTGTACAAAAGTCATAGCGCCAACAAGTACCAATTACAATTTAATTTCATGCGACAACGACATAATCCGAATGGGAAAATGGTGGCGCCACACACGGTATAAAACAACAACTAACAAATCGCTCGCCTAAATTAATTTGGCATATTTAGGCGAGCAATTTATCGGCTGTTGTTTTCAAACGTGAAACCCTGGAGTGCAACAAACCAAAGTGATACATGGAGAGTTACAAACCAAAGTGATACATGGAGTGTTACAAACCAAAATGATACATGGTGTTACAAACCAAAGTGATACATGACGTGTTACAAACTAAAGTGATACATGATGTGTTACAAACCAAAGTGATACATGACGTGTTACAAACCAGTGATACATGGAGAGTTACAAACCAAAGTGATACATGGAGAGTTACAAACCAAACTGATACATGGAGTGTTACAAACCAAAGTGATACAGGGAGTGTTACAAACCAAAGTGATACATGGAGTGTTACAAACCAAAGAGATACATGGAGTGTTACAAACCAAAGTGATACATGATGTGTTACAAACCAAAGTGATACATGGAGTGACAGTGTTACCAACAAAAGTTATACAGGGATTGTTACAAACCAAAGTGATACATGGACTGTTACAAACCAAAGTGATACATGGAGTGACAGTGTTACCAACCAAAGTGATACAGGGAGTGTTGCTATCCACACGTGTCAAATGTGAAAACACATCATTCTGCTCTCGTGAATAATGTAGGATAGCAATTTTGTGACTGTGTATAAGTGTGTGTGTAAGCATGCATGTATGTTCAATAGCTTATAATGTGTACTCGATGTAACATACATTTAGAGTGATAATTACAGATGGATTTCTTAAAGTGTGTCATCTCAGTCATCTCAGTCATCTCCAAGTTATTTTGATATGTAAGTTGGATCCATAACTGCTAAACCTATTGGGTCGTCTTCATGTGGGAGACTGCATGAAAGCATAATTATTACATATTGCTATAGAAGATGTTATACATAATATATATATATATATATATATATATATATATATATATATATATATATATATATATATATATATATATATATATACATACATATATATATATATTAGGGTGGTCCTTAAAAAAATACTTTTTGAAATCAGATGGTCTCACCCCATAAAATTGTTATATGCGTTGAAAAAATTGTGTATATAATATATATATATATATATATATATATATATATATATATATATATATATATATATATATATATATATATCTATATATGTATATATATTAGGGTACGTGGTCCTTAAAAAAATTCTTTGGGAAATCGGATGGTCTCACCCCATAAAATTGTTACATGTGATGAGAAAATTGTTCCACTAAAACTTTGGCTTGATCTGAAAAGTTATTTCATTTTCGGCTAAACTGTGTGCACTATGAATGACAATGCTAAACTAAAATGGTTTCGTTCCACAATGACACATCAAAACATTAAGCAGACTGGCTTTGGTTTGCCATAGGCGGTAGTATATGCATAAACGGTTGACTTAAACGAGATCTAGGAATATACAGTCGCGCCTCGTTATAATGTGGTGGTCGGGGTCCACGATATTGGACCGCGTTGTAAGCGAGGCGCGTTAGGTGTTCCCGTATCTGCCACCAGGGGTACCATGACCAGCAATTAACATGCCACGCCGCCATTGATCGCTGCCGCTGTGATGAAGCCCTGTTGTCCTGCATGGTTTATAAAGCTTATTTAGAGTAGAATATTAACGTTAATGTGTGTTGTATCAATTTTAAAATGTCATACTTTATCGAATGTTGAACTGAATAAAATACGTGTGTAGAATACGGAATACAAATAATCTGTTACGATGGACTGACTGATCGCCGCCACTGGAACTGCGAGGAAGCCCTGTTGTGCAGCACAGTATATAAAGCTTATTAAGAGTAGAATATTAACATCGATGTGTGCTGTATCGATTTTAAAATGTCAAATTGTTGAATTGAATAAATTACACGTGTGTGGAATTGTGGAATACAAATCGACAATAATCTGTTACGATGGGCTGACTTTATGACGCGTCACTGTAAGTAATGCTCACCAAAAACAATAACCTGGAGACGAGCAGTGGAACATGTGCGTATGAGTATGAGTACGCTTGCAGCGCAAACGTTGATTAAAAATTCTCGTAGCTTCACTTCATCCTTTGGCCATCCCCGAAGCATTGATTCGGGAACGCGCATCTCCCGAGACACTTTGCATTGCGATTCACACTTTCGTATTCGGATGACCAAATCTAAGTTTTTGCGTACCGTGTACGGCTGTACGCCTTGCGTTTTGGCATAGCGAAGATTCGAGAACGATATTTGCAATGTGTGTAACAGACTAACAGAAGGCTAATGATACTTCGTTTCTGTTTCACCGGAGATTTATATTGCTGTTGCCTGCTCAATTACGTTTAACACGATTTTACTCAACTTTTATTCAGTAAGATTGTTTAATCTTGCCGCCTGAAATCGACTCGCTCTTGCTGCGTGTTATGTAGAATAAACGGGTTAAACTTCATTGTTTTTAATCAGTTTAAAGGTGCAGGAGCGAATTGGCTGGTGTGTCTCTGATGTCTAAATTACCAAACGTTTTATTCACATGCAACGCATTTGCGTGAATCACCATTGCAATTAACAAGTCACCCGGCCAAAGCCAACGCCGGCAAAACACGAATGATGACAGCCCAACCATTCCACCCCTGGCGGCAGAAAATCCGGGTCCACGACCGACCGCGTTATATCCAAATCCGCGTAATAACGGGGCACGTTATAACGAGGCACGACTCTATACATATATATATATATATATATATATAAACCATTGCCAAGAAATTACTTGTAAAAATTATTATGTTAATAAGAGGCAGCTCATAAACGAATGTTATAAAAACGACAACAGTGTGTCATCGCACACTACTGTTATGATTTTATTACTTCCATAAATATCTTTTGGATGCATTTCACAATGAGAGCTAGGTACAAAAGTTGTCAACTATAGCACCTAATTTACTATATTGGCAAGCAGCAGTAGTTGACACTTACATTGATTGTGATGACTCAGAGCTGCTCCCAAGAAGAGATTCAACACTTGACAACATGCCACGGTTGCTGATGTTCGATAGAGCTGAAGCTGCCAGTGCAGAGCGAGGAATTTGTGATGGCTGCATTGGTGTCAAGCTGATAGGATGCTTCGTGTTGAAACTGTCAATGAAAACAGCACCTAAAATGTGGAACAACTTGCTCAAATGTATCGGGGCATCTTGAAAAGAACTCAAAACAGCTTTATTTTGTGGTCACTGGCACTGCCTGGCATGATATACTTTTTCCTCATAATTTTGTAATCTTTACTATTTCATTGATTTAAATTGCCTAACCCTTTTGTTTTGATGCACCTGTGAGGTTGGGTTAATGAGGCTTTATGTGCGATAGAAATTCTCTTATCATTAGGGGTTATTGATGAAGTATGTCATGCTATTTCTGTGACCTCCACCCCTTGTAACGCTTCACAGCACTGGTTTGTACACCCCCCAAAACCTTGACCTGGGAGTTTTTCTATCACTTACCCAGACACCACCCACCTCCATGTAACGCTTTGTACCACTTACCCCGACACCACCCACCTCCACGTAACGCTTTGTATCACTTACCCCGACACCACCCACCTCCATGTAATGCTTTGTATCACTTATCCCAACACCACCCACCTCCATGTAATGCTTTGTATCACTTACCCCGACCCCACCCACCTACATGTAACGCTTTGTATCACTTACCATGACACCACCCACCTCCATGTAACGCTTTGCATCACTTAGCCAGACACCACCCATCTCCATGTAACGCTTTGCATCACTTAGCCAGACACCACCCATCTCCATGTAACACTTTGTATCACCCAGACACCACCCACCTCCACGTAACACTTTGTATCACTTATCCCAACACCACCCACCTCCACGTAACGCTTTGTATCACTTACCCCGACACCACCGACCTCCATGTAACGCTTTGTATCACTTACCCCGACACCACCCACCTACATGTAACGCTTTGTATCACTTACCAAGACACCACCCACCTCCATGTAATACTTTGTATCACTTACCCCGACACCACCCACCTCCATGCAATGCTTTGTATCACTTATCCAGACACCACCCACCTCCATGCAATGCTTTGTATCACTTACCCACACACCACCCACATCCTCCCCCACTATATATTTGCCACTTTGACGTATTTAATTTTTATGATATAGGATGGCACCTTCACTTACAAAGTTACGGGGCCTTATTAGGCTCATTATAATATACAACTCACACTAAATCGACGTGGCTGAGGCATACACATGCTATGTAGTTTTCTAAAAACTTGAAGTTACGAACCTGTCAAGCAGAATCTTTGTCAATGCAGCATCTCTTTGGCTTCAGTAGCTGCTTTGGTTTCGCTCCACAAAGCAAAAGCCTTTCCCAAATACACATTTACGTTCGACGCACATCTCGCTCTGACTAGTTTCACTTGTTTTAGCTCATGCTGTTTCATGTATTATTGGGCGTCCTCGGCGTCTCATGGCGGATAATTGCATATATCAGACATTACTAGTGTGAAAAAATATCATTCATAATGCTAAAAATGGCTGATATATCCAAAACGGTAAACACTGGGGTGAAAGGCCGATCACATAGACGTCACTTCCAGGCTCTCACCGATCACATAGACGTCACTTCCAGGCTCTCACCGATCTTGTGACAACGTGACAAGATTTTACCAAGTGCTAAGTTTGTAAGTTTTCTAATAGAATCTTGATGCTGAATTAAATGATGTAATAGTTTGTTTCTTTGATAAGCATAATTAAAACTGGCATGCATTGTATTACTTTCGTATTGATTCACTCCCTATTGTATCACTTTCACTATATTTTATCACTTAGATACGTCTTAGCTCCCTATTGTATCAGTTTCAAATTGACACTTTCATGCCAGACTACATAGTTGATGAGCTGTGAATGTGACTTCAGAAATATCTTTTAGCTCCTTATTGTATCACTTTTACTGTTTCTGTCCCTATTTTATCACTTTTGATACGTTTTAGCTCCCTAATGTATCACTTTCGAATTGACACTTTCATGCCAGACTACGTAGTTGATGAGCTGTGAATGTGACCTCAGTAAACAAGGACTGTGAGTTACCTCGGCTCCCTTCTGCAGCAGGAGTTGCAGACAGTATGAGTCGGCGACCATGCAGGCACAGTGCAGTGGCAGCAACGTTCCGTGCAGGCGATTGATATCAGCACCATCTTCTAGCAGTTGCTCAATATCATCATCAAAGCCAGTCAAAGTTCGCCAATCACTTATGGCCCGAATAAGACGTTCCGACAGGTCATGTGACTGTTGCAGGTTGGACATTGCATACCACATCGGAGTCAGTGTACATCTGAGTCAGCGTACACCAGAGTCAGCATACACCAGAGTCAGCATACACTGGAGTCAGGATCCATCATATTCTGGTTACACCTGAGTCAGCGTACACCAGAGTCAGCATCCATCGGAGTCAGCATACATATGAGTCAGTGTACATCGGAGTCAGTGTACATCGGAGTCAGTGTACATCAGAGTCAGTGTACATCAGAGTCAGTGTACATCGGAGTCAGTGTACATCGGAGTCAGTGTACATCGGAGTCAGTGTACATCGGAGTCAGTGTACATCGGAGTCAACGTAATCTGACACGATGCCTCTTTGCTGCAATAAAAAAGTTAGACAATTTATAAAAAGATCAATTAGATTATAATGTCTCCATTATGTCATAGTCATAGGTTAATTGCCCTAAAAGAAATATTCAATGTTTCCTCACTTCACAGATGCTTGAGTTACACCACAAACATTATGATGTGCACAACTGCAGCTGTTGGTTAAGCGTAAACACTTGACCTCCAGTGAGCAACCATAAACACTTGACCTCCAGTGAGCAACCGTAAACACTTGACCTCCAGTAAGCAATCGTAAACTCTTGACCTCCAGTAAGTAACTGTATAAACACTTGACCTCCAGTGAGCAACCGTAAACACTTGACCTACAGTGAGCAACCGTAAACACTTGACCTCCTGTGAGCAACCGTAAACACTTGACCTACAGTGAGCAACCATAAACACTTGACCTACAGTGAGCAACCATAAACATTTGACCTCCAGTGAGCAACCGTAAACACTTGACCTCCAGTTAGCAACCATAAACACTTGACCTCCAGTAAGCAATCATAAACTCTTGACCTCCAGTAAGTAACTGTATAAACACTTGACCTCCAGTAAGCAACCGTAAACACTTGACCTCCAGTAAGCAACCGTAAACACTTGACCTCCAGTAAGCAATCGTAAACACGTGATTTCCAGTAAGCAACCATAAACACTTGACCTCCAGTGAGCAACCATAAACACTTGACCTCCAGTTAGCAACCATAAACACTTGACCTCCAGTGAGCAACCATAAACACTTGACCTACAGTGAGCAACCATAAACACTTGACCTCCAGTGAGCAACTGTAAACACTTGACCTCCAGTTAGCAACTATAAACACTTGACTTCCAGTAAGCAATCATAAACTCTTGACCTCCAGTAAGTAACTGTATAAACACTTGACCTCCAGTAAGCAACCGTAAACAAGTGATTTCCAGTAAGCAACCATAAACACTTGACCTCCAGTAAGCAATCGTAAACACGTGATCTCCAGTTAGCAACCATAAACACTTGACCTCCAGTGAGCAACCATAAACACTTGACCTACAGTGAGCAACCGTAAACACTTGACCTCCAGTGAGCAACCATAACGACTTGACCTCCAGTTAGCAACCATAAACACTTGACCTCCAGTTAGCAACCATAAACACTTGACCTCCAGTGAGCAACCATAAACACTTGACCTCCAGTGAGCAACCGTAAATACTTGACCTCCAGTGAGCAACCATAAACACTTGACCTCCAGTAAGCAATCATACACTCTTGACCTCCAGTAAGCAACCGTAAACACTTGACCTCCAGTAAGCAACCGTAAAAACTTGACCTCCAGTGAGCAATCATAAACACTTGACCTCCAGTGAGCAACCATAAACACTTGACCTCCAGTTAGCAACCATAAACACTTGACCTCCAGTAAGCAATCATAAACTCTTGACCTCCAGTAAGCAATCATAAACTCTTGACCTCCAGTAAGCAACCGTAAACACTTGACCTCCAGTAAGCAACCGTAAACAAGTGATTTCCAGTAAGCAACCATAAACACTTGACCTCCAGTATGCAATCGTAAACACGTGATCTCCAGTAAGCAACCGTAAACACTTGACCTCCAGTTAGCAACCATAAACACTTGACCTCCAGTAAGCAATCATAAACTCTTGACCTCCAGTAAGTAACTGTATAAACACTTAACCTCCAGTAAGCAAGCGTAAACAAGTGATTTCCAGTAAGCAACCGTAAACAATTGACCTCCAGTAAGCAACCGTAAACACTTGACCTCCAGTAAGCAATCGTAAACTCTTGACCTCCAGTAAGTAACTGTATAAACACTTGACCTCCAGTAAGCAACCGTAAACACATGATCTCCAGTAAGCAACTGTAAACACGTGACCTCCAGTAAGCAACCGTAAACACTTGTAAGTAAGCAACCACTACCAGAAGAACATTGCCACGGAATAGGGCGAGACACCATGTATATGTATATGTTTTCAATACTGGAGAGATTATGTTGGGTCAGTTTAGAATTGACCTGACAAGACTGTTGAAGTACAGGACATTACAATTGTTATTATTATTTCATAGAACATAATATTATATGTTAAATATAGTTGAGATAAAAGTGTGCACATCAAAGCAATATTCCCTTTGTGAAGATTAAATTAAACTGTAGTTTACATAAAAGATGGACACCAAAAAGGGACGTTCAAAAGTGCACCAAATGGGAATTAGAATAATCTGCTGGGAGACAGATAAAACATGCAACCTTTTCATGGAAACTATTTGGTAAGAGTGTAGCCAATGACTATATAAAAAGGTTTGGATACATCACAAAGGATTGGCAGGATACAGGACTAGCAAAACCATGGTAATGGTCGTTGCGACTGGTGTCCTTAAGAAAAATTACCATTACCAGGACTGGCTAGACATGAAAGCGAATTCCTGTTTATTTTTGTTTTGAAATACATTGTGTGGTCATCCTTTCAAAAGCATTATTATTCAGATGCTTCTAATGGGATATTACTTAATTTAAGAAAAAAAAATTTCCACAGTGACCCTGAACATCACAAGTGTATCCGTTACATTAATTTAACATTTTCATCGCACATTTTTAATAATTTGATTTTAAGAATCGGAAGTCTATGTGATCATTAAACTGGCAAAGCAAATTCCCCCATGAATGTCAGCGCATACACTTACTGCATGCAATGAAATTTGATGTCCACCATTTTGTGGTAATGAAAGATGCCATAATAAACATTATATACCAGTGTACTTTGTGCTTAAATAATCGAACATAAGACACAATTTTCAGCAATCTTTCAAAATACTGGGAAAAAATGCTAATGTATGTCAATATTCTGAAATATATTAGTTTCATGGAGGATTAGTGTCAAGATGGTATTACTATCAGTTTCACGGCAATCAACAAACTGGGATCAACGAAAATAAGAAAGACGTCGACCAAAAAGTTGTTATGATGCTTATGTGGATATTGTAAAATTGTGCAATTTCTTCTTCACACTGATGACTCTTTGTCAATGAGATTTAGTTTTTTCATCTGAAAAATCTTTTTAGGAAGCCATCACGGGAAAGGCCCATGTGATGGCGATACTGGCGTTGTAAAAAGGACTGCCTTGGCAGCTGTTAGGACAGGCCATTGTTGGTAATGCACAGGACATTTACACATATATATCTTATCCTAGACGAATACACACAACAACATAAGTGTTATGATTGAGGAAGCGACAACTCCCAGAGAAAGGAGCTCTAGACAGAACACTCTACTTGAGGGCAATCAATGACACGACACGAATACACACAACAACATAAGTGTTATGATTGAGGAAGAGAGTTCTAGATAGAACACTCTACTTGAGGGCAATCAATGACACGAGACGAATACACACAACAACATAAGTGTTGTCATTGAGGTAGGGAGCTCTAGACAGAACACTCTACTTGAGGGCAATCAATGACAGGAGACGAATACACACAACAACATAAGTGTTGTCATTGAGGAAGGGAGCTCTAGACAGAACACTCTACTTGAGGGCAATCAATGACACGAGACGAATACACACAACAACATAAGTGTTGTCATTGACGAAGGGAGCTCTAGACAGAACACTCTACTTGAGGGCAATCAATGACACGAGACGAATACACACAACAACATAAGTGTTGTCATTGAGGAAGGGAGCTCTAGACAGAACACTCTACTTGAGGGCAATCAATGACAGGAGACGAATACACACAACAACATAAGTGTTATCATTGAGGAAGGGAGCTCTAGACAGAACACTCTACTTGAGGACAATCAATGACATGAGACGAATACACACAACAACATAAGTGTTGTCATTGAGGAAGGGAGCTCTAGACAGAACACTCTACTTGAGGGCAATCAATGACACGACGCGAATACACACAACAACATATGTGTTGTCATTGAGGAAGGGAGCTCTAGACAGAACACTCAACTTGAGGGCAATCAATGACACGAGACGAATACACACAACAACATAAGTGTTGTCATTGAGGAAGGGAGCTCTAGACAGAACACTCTACTTGAGGGCAATCAATGACACGAGATGAATACACACAACAACATAAGTGTTGTCATTGAGGAAGGGAGCTCTAGACAGAACACTCTACTTGAGGGCAATCAATGACATGAGACAAATACACACAACAACATAAGTGTTATGATTGAGGAAGGGAGCTCTAGACAGAACACTCTACTTGAGGGCAATTAATGACACGAGACGAATACAAACAACAACATAAGTGTTGTCATTGAGGAAGGGAGCTCTAGACAGAACACTCAACTTGAGGGCAATCAATGACACGAGACGAATACACACAACAACATAAGTGTTGTCATTGAGGAAGGGAGCTCTAGACAGAACACTCTACTTGAGGGCAATCAATGACACGAGATGAATACACACAACAACATAAGTGTTGTCATTGAGGAAGGGAGCTCTAGACAGAACACTCTACTTGAGGGCAATCAATGACAGGAGACGAATACACACAACAACATAAGTGTTGTCATTGAGGAAGGGAGCTCTAGACAGAACACTCTACTTGAGGGCAATCAATGACAGGAGACGAATACACACAACAACATAAGTGTTATGATTGAGGAAGGGAGCTCTAGACAGAACACTCTACTTGAGGGCAATCAATGACAGGAGACGAATACACACAACAACATAAGTGTTGTCATTGAGGAAGGGAGCTCTAGACAGAACACTCTACTTGAGGGCAATCAATGACACGAGACGAATACACACAACAACATAAGTGTTGTCATTGAGGAAGGGAGCTCTAGACAGAACACTCTACTTGAGGGCAATCAATGACAGGAGACAAATACACACAACAACATAAGTGTTGTCATTGAGGAAGGGAGCCCTAAACAGAACACTCTACTTGAGGGCAATCAATGACACGAGACGAATACACACAACAACATAAGTGTTGTCATTGAGGAAGGGAGCTCTAGACAGAACACTCTACTTGAGGGCAATCAATGACAGGAGACGAATACACACAACAACATAAGTGTTATGATTGAGGAAGGGAGCTCTAGACAGAACACTCTACTTGAGGGCAATCAATGACAGGAGACGAATACACACAACAACATAAGTGTTGTCATTGAGGAAGGGAGCTCTAGACAGAACACTCTACTTGAGGGCAATCAATGACACGAGACAAATACATACAACAACATAAGTGTTGTCATTGAGGAAGGGAGCTCTAGACAGAACACTCAACTTGAGGGCAATCAATGACACGAGACGAATACACACAACAACATAAGTGTTGTCATTGAGGAAGGGAGCTCTAGACAGAACACTCTACTTGAGGGCAATCAATGACAGGAGACGAATACACACAACAACATAAGTGTTATGATTGAGGAAGGGAGCTCTAGACAGAACACTCTACTTGAGGACAATCAATGACACAAGACGAATACACACAACAACATAAGTGTTGTCATTGAGGTAGGGAGCTCTAGACAGAACACTCTACTTGAGGGCAATCAATGACAGGAGACGAATACACACAACAACATAAGTGTTGTCATTGAGGAAGGGAGCTCTAGACAGAACACTCTACTTGAGGGCAATCAATGACACGAGACGGATACACACAACAACATAAGTGTTGTCATTGAGGAAGGGAGCTCTAGACAGAACACTCTACTTGAGGGCAATCAATGACACGAGACGAATACACACAACAACATAAGTGTTGTCATTGAGGAAGGGAGCTCTAGACAGAACACTCTACTTGAGGGCAATCAATGACACGAGACGAATACACACAACAACATAAGTGTTATGATTGAGGAAGGGAGCTCTAGACAGAACACTCTACTTGAGGGCAATCAATGACACGAGACGGATACACACAACAACATAAGTGTTGTCATTGAGGAAGGGAGCTCTAGACAGAACACTCTACTTGAGGGCAATCAATGACACGAGACGAATACACACCACAACAACATAAGTGTTATGATTGAGGAAGGGAGCTCTAGACAGAACACTCTACTTGAGGGCAATCAATGACAGGAGACGAATACACACAACAACATAAGTGTTATGATTGAGGAAGGGAGCTCTAGACAGAACACTCTACTTGAGGGCAATCAATGACACGAGACGAATACACACAACAACATAAGTGTTGTCATTGAGGAAGGGAGCTCTAGACAGAACACTCTACTTGAGGGCAATCAATGACACGAGACGAATACACACAACAACATAAGTGTTGTCATTGAGGAAGGGAGCTCTAGACAGAACACTCTACTTGAGGGCAATCAATGACACGAGACGAATACACACTACAACAACATAAGTGTTATGATTGAGGAAGGGAGCTCTAGACAGAACACTCTACTTGAGGGCAATCAATGACACGAGACGGATACACACAACAACATAAGTGTTGTCATTGAGGAAGGGAGCTCTAGACAGAACACTCTACTTGAGGGCAATCAATGACACGAGACGAATACACACAACAACATAAGTGTTGTCATTGAGGAAGGGAGCTCTAGACAGAACACTCTACTTGAGGGCAATCAATGACACGAGACGAATACACACAACAACATAAGTGTTGTCATTGAGGAAGGGAGCTCTAGACAGAACACTCTACTTGAGGGCAATCAATGACACGAGACGAATACACACAACAACATAAGTGTTGTCATTGAGGAAGGGAGCTCTAGACAGAACACTCTACTTGAGGGCAATCAATGACACGAGACGAATACACACAACAACATAAGTGTTGTCATTGAGGAAGGGAGCTCTAGACAGAACACTCTACTTGAGGGCAATCAATGACACGAGACGAATACACACAACAACATAAGTGTTGTCATTGAGGAAGGGAGCTCTAGACAGAACACTCTACTTGAGGGCAATCAATGACACGAGACGAATACACACAACAACATAAGTGTTGTCATTGAGGAAGGGAGCTCTAGACAGAACACTCTACTTGAGGGCAATCAATGACACGAGACGAATACACACAACAACATAAGTGTTGTCATTGAGGAAGGGAGCTCTAGACAGAACACTCTACTTGAGGGCAATCAATGACACAAGACGAATACACACAACAACATAAGTGTTGTCATTGAGGAAGGGAGCTCTAGACAGAACACTCTACTTGAGGGCAATCAATGACACGAGACGAATACACACAACAACATAAGTGTTGTCATTGAGGAAGGGAGCTCTAGACAGAACACTCTACTTGAGGGCAATCAATGACACGAGACGAATACACACAACAACATAAGTGTTGTCATTGAGGAAGGGAGCTCTAGACAGAACACTCTACTTGAGGGCAATCAATGACACGAGACGAATACACACAACAACATAAGTGTTGTCATTGAGGAAGGGAGCTCTAGACAGAACACTCTACTTGAGGGCAATCAATGACACGAGACGAATACACACAACAACATAAGTGTTGTCATTGAGGAAGGGAGCTCTAAACAGAACACTCTACTTGAGGGCAATCAATGACACAAGACGAATACACACAACAACATAAGTGTTGTCATTGAGGAAGGGAGCTCTAGACAGAACACTCTACTTGAGGGCAATCAATGACACGAGACGAATACACACAACAACATAAGTGTTGTCATTGAGGAAGGGAGCTCTAGACAGAACACTCTACTTGAGGGCAATTAATGACAGGAGACGAATACACACAACAACATAAGTGTTATGATTGAGGAAGGGAGATCTAGACAGAACACTCTACTTGAGGGCAATCAATGACAGGAGACGAATACACACAACAACATAAGTGTTATGATTGAGGAAGGGAGCTCTAGACAGAACACTCTACTTGAGGGCAATCAATGACACGAGACGAATACACACAACAACATAAGTGTTGTCATTGAGGAAGGGAGCTCTAGACAGAACACTCTACTTGAGGGCAATCAATGACAGGAGACGAATACACACAACAACATAAGTGTTATGATTGAGGAAGGGAGCTCTAGACAGAACACTCTACTTGAGGGCAATCAATGACACGAGACGAATACACACAACAACATAAGTGTTGTCATTGAGGAAGGGAGCTCTAGACAGAACACTCTACTTGAGGGCAATCAATGACACGAGACGAATACACACAACAACATAAGTGTTGTCATTGAGGAAGGGAGCTCTAGACAGAACACTCTACTTGAGGGCAGTCAATGACACGAGACGAATACACACAACAACATAAGTGTTGTCATTGAGGAAGGGAGCTCTAGACAGAACACTCTACTTGAGGGCAATCAATGACATGAGACGAATACACACAACAACATAAGTGTTGTCATTGAGGAAGGGAGCTCTAGACAGAACACTCTACTTGAGGGCAATCAATGACACGAGACGAATACACACAACAACATAAGTGTTGTCATTGAGGAAGGGAGCTCTAGACAGAACACTCTACTTGAGGGCAATCAATGACACGAGACGGGATCCCGCATTAAAGAATAAGAGCACATCCCAACATGTTTTAGAGAATTTAAGAGAATTGCACTTATTTACAAGTTTTGGTGTCCATGCGACGAACGATACATGTACAAGATGAAGCTTGAATTTGGAGATGTTAACAGTTGGTGATTTTTATATTTTAAATAGTGAAAAAAGAAAGCTGTTTGAAATGTAAGAAATGACTGTTCCCATTAAATCAGGGTTCGGCAACCTTTTTGAACGGAGGGCTAAATTAGTGACTTGGAATAGGTCAGCGGGCCACACGTACACGCACGCACGCACGCACGCACGCACGCACGCACGCACGCACGCACGCACGCACGCACGCACGCACATGCAAACACGCACGCACATAAGGATATTATTATCCTTGTAACACGTACAATATATATATATATATATATATATATATATATATATTATATATATATATATATATATATCTATATATATATATATATATATATATATATATATATATATATATATATATATATTTATATGTATATACATACATACATACATACATATACACACAAACACAAACGCAAACACACACACATGTCAATCGGTCAACAAACTCCCGTCTCTGCAGCTCAATGAATGCTACGAAGGCCTACATGTCTGGAGTAGCTAGTTTGTTTTCTATGAGTGTCGGGAATTAATTTGCATCCCGCAGTTGTGTTTCCCACAATCGAAACCTGGTTTCAAAAGTGGAGACAAACTGGCACAGTGCATTGATTAGTTGTTCTTTTCTCTGTAGTTTGGCGTTCAGCAGAGTAAGGTGCTCCGTGACGTAGACTAAAATGCTAAATCGCACATCCATAAGGGGTCAGTGAATGCCAGTACTTCTGCACCCTTCTTCTCCATGAATACGCTAATCTCATGTTTCAGCTCGTACACGTGGCACAGCATGACAACCCAACCTAGTCTCATGTCTCAGCTCGTACACGTGGCACAGCATGGCAGCCCAACCTAGTCTCATGTCTCGGCTCGTACATGTGGCACAGCATGATAACCAAACCTAGTCTCATGTCTCGGCTCGTACACGTAGCACAGCATGGCAACCCAACCTAGTCTCATGTCTCAGCTCGTACATGTGGCACAGCATGACAACCAAACCTAGTCTCATGTCTCAGCTCGTACACGTGACACAGCATGGCAGACCAACCTAGTCTCATGTCTCAGCTCGTACAGGTGGCACAGCATGACAACCAAACCTAGTCTCATGTCTCGGCTCGTACACGTGGCACAGCATGGCAACCCAACCTAGTCTCATGTCTCAGTCGTACAGGTGGCACAGCATGACAACCAAACCTAGTCTCATGTCTCGGCTCGTACACGTGGCACAGCATGGCAACCCAACCTAGTCTCATGTCTCAGCTTGTACAGGTGGCACAGCATGACAACCCAACCTAGTCTCATACACGTGACACAGCATGGCAGACCAACCTAGTCTCATGTCTCAGCTCGTACAGGTGGCACAGCATGACAACCAAACCTAGTCTCATGTCTCGGCTCGTACACGTGGCACAGCATGGCAACCCAACCTAGTCTCATGTCTCAGCTCGTACAGGTGGCACAGCATGACAACCAAACCTAGTCTCATGTCTCAGCTCGTACACGTGACACAGCATGGCAACCCAACCTAGTCTCATGTCTCAGCTCGTACACGTGACACAGCATGGCAGCCCAACCTAGTCTCATGTCTCAGCTCGTACACGTAGCACAGCATGGCAACCCAACCTAGTCTCATGTCTCAGCTCGTACACATGGCACAGCATGGCAACCCAACCTAGTCTCATGTCTCAGCTCGTACATGTGGCACAGCATGACAACCAAACCTAGTCTCACGTCTCAGCTCGTACACATGGCACAGCATGAGAACCCAACCTAGTCTCACGTCTCAGCTCGTACACGTGGCACAGCATAGCAGCCAAACCTAGTCTCACGTCTCAGCTCGTACACGTGGCACAGCATGGCAACCCAACCTAGTCTCATGTCTCAGCTCGTACACGTGGCACAGCATGGCAACCCAACCTAGACTCATGTCTCAGCTCGTACACGTGGCACAGCATGGCCAACCCAACCTAGTCTCATGTCTCAGCTCGTACACATGGCACAGCATGGCAACCCAACCTAGTCTCATGTCTCAGCTCGTACACGTAGCACAGCATGGCAACGTAACCTAGTCTCATGTCTCAGCTCGTACACGTGGCACAGCATGGCAACCCAACCTAGTCTCATGTCTCAGCTCGTACATGTGGCACAGCATGACAACCAAACCTAGTCTCATGTCTCGGCTCGTACATGTGGCACAGCATGGCAACCCAACCTAGTCTCATGTCTCAGCTCGTACACGTGACACAGCATGGCAACCCAACCTAGTCTCATGTCTCAGCTCGTACACGTGACACAGCATGGCACCCCAACCTAGTCTCATGTCTCAGCTCGTACACGTGACACAGCATGGCAACCCAACCTAGGCTCATGTCTCAGCTCATACACGTGGCACAGCATGGCAACCCAACCTAGTCTCATGTCTCAGCTCGTAGATGTGGCACAGCATGACAACCAAACCTAGTCTCATGTCTCAGCTCGTACATGTGGCACAGCATGACAACCAAACCTAGTCTCACGTCTCAGCTCGTACACATGGCACAGCATGACAACCCAACCTAGTCTCACGTCTCAGCTCGTACACGTGGCACAGCATAGCAGCCAAACCTAGTCTCACGTCTCAGCTCGTACACGTGGCACAGCATGGCAACCCAACCTAATCTCATGTCTCAGCTCGTACACGTGACACAGCATGGCAACCCAACCTAGTCTCATGTCTCAGCTCGTACACGTGACACAGCATGGCACCCCAACCTAGTCTCATGTCTCAGCTCGTACACGTGACACAGCATGGCAACCCAACCTAGTCTCATGTCTCAGCTCGTACACGTGGCACAGCATGGCAACCCAACCTAGTCTCATGTCTCAGCTCGTAGATGTGGCACAGCATGACAACCAAACCTAGTCTCATGTCTCGGCTCGTACATGTGGCACAGCATGGCAACCCAACCTAGTCTCATGTCTCAGCTCGTACACGTGACACAGCATGGCAGCCCAACCTAGTCTCATGTCTCAGCTCGTACACGTGACACAGCATGGCAACCCAACCTAGTCTCATGTCTCAGCTCGTACACGTGGCACAGCATGGCAACCCAACCTAGTCTCATGTCTCAGCTCGTAGATGTGGCACAGCATGACAACCAAACCTAGTCTCATGTCTCGGCTCGTACATGTGGCACAGCATGGCAACCCAACCTAGTCTCATGTCTCAGCTCGTACACGTGGCACACCATGGCAACCCAACCTAGTCTCATGTCTCAGCTCGTACACGTGGCACAGCATGGCAACCCAACCTAGTCTCATGTCTCAGCTCGTACACGTGGCACAGCATGGCAACCCAACCTAGTCTCATGTTTCAGCTCGTACACGTGACACAGCATGACAACCCAACCTAGTCTCATGTCTCAGCTCGTACACGTGGCACAGCATGGCAACCCAACCTAGTCTCATGTTTCAGCTCGTACACGTGGCACACCATGGCAACCCAACCTAGTCTCATGTCTCAGCTCGTACACGTGGCACAGCATGGCAACCCAACCTAGTCTCATGTCTCAGCTCGTACACGTAGCACAGCATGGCAACCCAACCTAGTCTCATGTTTCAGCTTGTACACGTGGCACAGCATGACAACCCAACCTAGTCTCACGTCTCAGCTCGTACACGTGACACAGCATGGCAACCCAACCTAGTCTCATGTCTCAGCTCGTACACGTGGCACAGCATGACAACCCAACCTAGTCTCATGTCTCAGCTCGTACACGTGGCACAGCATGGCAACCCAACCTAGTCTCATGTTTCAGCTCGTACACGTGACACAGCATGACAACCAAACCTAGTCTCATGTCTCGGCTCGTACACGTGGCACAGCATGGCAACCCAACCTAGTCTCATGTCTCAGCTCGTACACGTGGCACAGCATGGCAGCCCAACCTAGTCTCATGTCTCAGCTCGTACACATGGCACAGCATGGCAACCCAACCTAGTGTCATGTTTCAGCTCGTACACGTGGCACAGCATGGCAACCCAACCTAGTCTCATGTCTCAACTCGTACACGTGGCACAGCATGGCAACCCAACCTAGTCTCATGTCTTGGCTCGTACACGTGGCACAGCATGACAACCCAACCTAGTCTCATGTCTCGGCTCGTACACGTGGCACAGCATGGCAACCCAACCTAGTCTCATGTCTCAGCTCGTACACGTGGCACAGCATGACAACCCAACCTAGTCTCACGTCTCAGCTCGTACACGTGGCACAGCATGACAACCCAACCTAGCAAGGGCACTTCGGTTTAGTGCAGGAATTGTTAATATTGCACATTCATCTCGGACGGAAGGTGCTGGAGTGGCCAGTGATTTTACGAGTGATGACGAGTGTTATTCAAAACAACACATTATCACTCAAACACAAAAAGATAGAACATTCATGTCTGCATGTTGGCAAAAGTGAATTAATTAAAGTTTAAAGGAAGTGAGAAATGTTTGATATGTTCATCGCGTGGAAATTGTATTACCGAGTTGCATTATATGATGTGTTTCGCCTAGACGTCTCGTCTAGAATTTAGTCTAGACAAGACGTACTACTTTTTATATTATGTATCAATATTGCGGGCACGGGCCGCGCCATGCATAATCTCCCTATCAGTCCGCGGACCACATGAAATAGCTCTGCGGGCCGCAGTTGGCCCGTGGGCCGCAGGTTGCTGACCCCTGTATTAAATGAACACAAAATAGTGAGATACTTGATATCTCCATCCCTGGGATAACACCTGTTGCCGTATCCTTTTTAGATGTTGATTTAACTTAATAATTATACAATTAGTGTTGTGGTTCCAAATGGGCATTCTATCAGCATAGAGGATTTAAAAAAAGAGATTTATTTGCTAATAAGGTCACTGAAAGACACCAAATCACGAACATTAAATAAGGCCTAGCAAAAAAAGAAACTAGTTTCTCATCCCCGCCTGCTTCCTTTTTTGCTGCCGCCGCCTCCGTTTTTTACTATTTACTATTGAAAAAAGAAAACAATGATGCCTTGCTTTAAATAGTCTTTATGCAGACTCTTCTTCTTCGCCTTCCTGTGAAGGACTGGGCTCCTTAAGAGCGCTGTAAGTTCTGCAGCGTTTTTCTACATGTCGTCCACACTGCTTGCTCAGCGCCTGTCATGCGCATGACTGGGAATCAGTGGGCTAGAGGTAGAGACCACCACTCTTTGAGTCCATGACACATTTACCCCCTGTGTGGGATCTTTTACTTCCCCTGGCCTAGACACCAGGTAGAAGGGACCAACGGCTTTTAGTGTCTCTTCTGAAAGACACAGACAAAGTGGGGTGAACAAAAATGCTCAGGTTTTGAAACTGAACCCCAGTCCCTTCGACCGAAAATTCTGATGCTATACCCCAGGTGGTTTCGAACCCCAGCCCCTTTGACCGAAAAGTCCGATGCTATACCCCAGGTGGTTTCGAACCCCGGCCCCTTTGACCGAAAAGTCCGATGCTATACCCCAGATGGTTTCGAACCCCGGCCCCTTTGACCGAAAAGTATGCATCACTGGCATATTCCATATTGCATCCAAAAAATTACAGCTTGTCTTTTAATCAACCACAGTGAGTATCATCAAGACATGGCGGCCATCTTCGAAACTAATAAAAAAATCAATAAATAGTAAATAATAAGGGCTCCCTCTTCCTTTTAAAAAAAGAAACTAGTTTCTGGACATTAGGCTTGGATAAACAAGGGGCTGCATTCAAGTGGAGCAGACTTCCTCTCACACAAAGGGAATTAGCAGGCAGGTGCCCTTAATTGGCAATTTCTGTAAATAAACCTTGTCCACTGAGAAAGAAAATTTATGAGATAAGGCCTGAATGGTCTGACTTTGGTCTTGCTGTCTGTTAGCATTGACTTAGTATTTGTTTTGATGCCAATGTTTGATCATGTTGTTCTTGTTCACAAAGTTTCAATAGCAGAGTAGACAGTGTTTATGATGTAATGTTGACAGCTTCCCGGTTGTTACCAGATTCAGGGTGACATACTAATAGCAGACTGATTTTAACAGTTAATTTAAGGGGTAAAGATTAACAGTATCAAGTCAATAATTCCAACAAAACCAATTCCAATTAAAAGAAAACTTCCTATTCCAAACAATACTCAATTCTAATTCCAACTAACTTTTGAAAATCGATTCCAATTCCAATTCTGTAAACATTTCCCAACTTTGATGATAGTAGCCGGTCAGTTGATAACCAATCATAATTTTTATTTTTTATTGAATGTGGACTGAAACGACTATTGGGGTGAGACAGTTGACCTTTCTGTTTATTGTTTCACATGAATGTAGGGCATATTAAATTGTGGTATGTGAATTTAAACAATTCATATGGTGTGACATAAGTGCAATTGAGCAGGCATATTCACATGTTTCTTTGTAGAAGCTATTGGCTGTGAAATTGTGCATTTTTCTGAGAGTTTAACAGATGGAGGGATTTATGGGAAATGTTCTGCTATGGGCCTCATGGGCATATGAATACATGGTTATATTTGTAAAAAATTTACGGGCATCGCACGTCGGGGTGTTTTAATAGAGCTGGAGGTATGTGATTTTGATAAAACTTTGTCAGCATGTCAATGAGATGATGGCAGTTGCTGTGAAAAAGTTTAAGAATTTTTAGTGGTTATGTTTTCTTATAATAAGATAAAACATTAACATGGCCACCAATGTTGTGAGTGCTTGACTTAGAAAATTGTTGGTGTCAGGCTGGATAATAATATATTATATATATTTTATTGATTCCATCTAGTCAACAAAATCGTTACTGGTTAAATGCCGCTACTACTTAAATTGTTTAACCGTCTCCTTTAGGAAGTGTCCTATAATCTATATACTAAATATAAAAAATTTCAAATAAATGTGCATTTTAGTTTAGTTTGATATGCACGAGCTGATATTTTGCCCAAATTGATGTTTAATATGATATTTAATTGTTAATAAACACAATTTTTTATTGTTCATATGTTAAAATAGCATGAAAGAGCTTTTGGTAAGCTAAAAGCAGATAATAAGCCATTCTTGGTATAACCAATACATGTTGCCTTTCCAAAATGTATAATTAACACATATCAATACCAATTTCATGTTGTGTTCATACTTTGTAAGTGCTTGGGCAAAAGGAAATAAAGATATCCAACCGTAACCTTAGTTAACCCCATACCTAGCTAACCCTAACTCTAACCCAGAAGTGGCTTACAGAAGACATAGCCATTCCCATAGGCACAGATTGATAGGATTGGTGAACAGTTTGCTTGGAAAAGCCATACAACAGTAGCAATCACGAATAGCATGGTATAGATCAGATGCCAAAATGTAAATTTGGTCAAAATTAGGGGGTATGACACAGACCTGTCAACCCTGACTGGCTCACACCTGTAAGGATTGTGACAAAATCCATAAGATCTGCACAAATCCTTACAAATTTATCCCATCAATGTGATGCAATACATCGAAAAGATATATACTTTACATGTCAATGGTTGACTGTCGACTTTAGTGAAAACAACACAAATTTCAACTCATCTCATTTATTCACCAAATGGCAACACAACTGATGGTGCTCCAACAATATACGCTTCCTTTTGCCACCTGATACAGCTGATTTAATCAGCAGACAGATTCTCCAGCTTGTTCTCGTATGCTGCTCCCTTTGCCAAACGACGCACCAAGCATAATGCTCCCCGAGCTTCGATGGAGCGATCATTCTCTCAAACGTTCGCCCCCAGTCTGCCTGGTAAACACCAGCATACTGTTTTCGCTGTTTCGCTGGCGGTGGGCGAACATCCATCTCGTTTGAAATGAAAAACTGGTCTGATTTCAAATTCGCTCATTCCTCTGATTTGCCACATGAATTACCATTGTACCCTCGCAGCTGCAAGAGTTTACACGCTTGAGCAGCGCGCACTCTGACTTACATTGTCATGTGCTTACAGCAATAATACGCTGATTGTTCGATCATTTTTTGCAATCACTGACCAATTCCTCATAAATTTAGCATATAAAATGAAAAAAAATTTGTTTCTTAAAAAAAAAATCTGTAAAGAAACACTCTTACGCCCGTAATATTATGAAAAATCCGTACAACGTACGGCTAATCTGTAAGGGCTGGCAGGTCTGGTATGACACTAATATGTGAGGGAGCAGGTAGCCATTTTGTACTAGAACATTCATTGGTGATATATGTTGTGTGGCCCAGTGAATTGGTAACATTGTGTAACAAATTTGGAAAGAATAGTTGCATATTGGTTGTGTCACAGCAACTGGAAGCATTGTGTAGATCAGCATTTTCAAATCTGGCTGCAACGGGTATCTGGTCATGTGATACCCCTTTATGGTGGCATATCCAAATCAAACCGTTCGCCTTGTATCTCATCAACTAGATGCATGGAAGCAGTCATTTAAACAATAAAATTTAACAAGTCTGACACATTGGAATTTACCCGAAATCCTGTTTAATGTGACAAATTGTTAATTTTCTGACAAAATTATGCAATGTTTGGTTAAAAATCAAGCAATTAAATAAATATTAATTTGAAAATAAATTCATTGGTATATCGAAAGAGACAATAAGCAGGCTTCATTGGTTTGCAATGCTGTAGAAATCTAGTGTAAATGATCTATGATTTATCAAGTACTGGATCAAGCTATCCATCGGCGTAGGCTGAACCCAGGATCCTTTCAGTTCACTCTTTATGCATTATTCAAGGTGTATGGAATCTATATGCATTCTACATATTCTACAGAGTTTAAAATAAGAACGATGACCCCTTGATTTGTAGTCTTTATGCAGACATATTTATATAATACCAGTCTCAATCAGTATAACTGCCATTCAGTTGTATGCATGTGATACAAACTAATGAAACCACAGCAAAACCTACAGATTACATTCATGAATACATTCTACATTGTGTTTGCTTCTTGTTTGTTTCTAGTCAATTTAAGTAGTTTTCCGGGGTAATAAATAATTGCCATATTCCATTGATGCAAATATTTCTATTCATAATTCATATGCCATCTAAGACATGGCAGCCATCTTCAAAACTAACAGCAAAAAAATTCATCAATAGTAAATAATAAGGGCCTCCCTCTTCCTTTAAAAAACATCCGGACAAGAAACTATAGTGTCTTTTTTACTAGCCAGGCTATAGTACTAGGCCTTATCCCTTACAATTCGGCCTTACAAGTGGATTTACAAGTTACGAATACGAATACATTTATTTCAGGTAAAAACGTCCATAAACAGTTGGGACATACAAATAGGTATAAAAAATACATAACTTTTAAAAGTAAATAAGTTAGAAATATAAATAGATAAAGAAAAGAAAATAAGTTTATACGTAAAAAAAAATTTTTAATAAACAAGTTATAAAAAGTGTACAAAATAATTAAATAAATATGTAAAAAAAAGGATTTAAAGTCACCATCTTACAATATACAGTGATTCAGCCCAGCTAGTCCACATGGGACCATTAACAATATCTGTACAATTGTACATGCATTTTATCATGTCATTGTCAATGTTAAGAATATATTTTCTATAACTAAAAACATTTCTGCGCAGTAGTGTGTCAAATGTGTCAATAGCATTACTGACAAACTTGTTGTACACACTGTCCCATCAGTGGTATCCTAAGATCTGTCTATGCATATTGTTGTAGGCAACCAAAGCCGCTTATTACAATGTGGTTTGATAACACTAGAGACCAGGAGACTAAGAGGAGACCAAATAGAAGTGTTTAAAATAGTGAACGGTTATGAGGATGTTGATAGGAATATGTTCTTCAAACTTAAAGAAGGCAGTAGAACCAGAGGACACAAAGCAGCATTAGTTAAGGAGCAGTGTAGGTTGGACATGAGAAAATACTCTCACAGAGGTTGATAAATGAATGGAACAAACTGCCAAATGTTTGTGTTAATGCTATTAGAATGAATATGTTTAAAAATATAATTGCCAAATATCTGACAAGGGCAGACTGCACATAGATGAGAAAATTGTTGGACTCTCGATAATCTTGTTAAACCAAGTTTTAAATAGGTGCCCTGGCCTGGGCCTTGTTAAAATTCACCCAGTTACAATGTAATTGTTGTAAACTTACCACTGAGTAACAATCTTTTTTACTGTTTCCTGTTATCAAGAAGATGTTCAAGAGTGGAATAAAACTAATATCAGTTTGTATTGGTGAATTTATATTTTGATCCACTGTTGTGGGCCAGTATCGAAAGCAGTCAGTTAAACACACACTTACATAATATTAATTACGCACTGGCTATTTACGGAGCAGCTCTGGAAATAACAGCCCATAATTTGTAATTTCCCGAGCAAACCGGAAGCTGATTTAACCAATCAAAATGCAGGATGGAATATTTCCTATTCCCCAGCGCGTGTGCATTCATTAGCTCCAGGGTTGGCCGGTATTTCCCGGGGGTGGTATTTCCCGGCGGTAATTCCCGGTATTTCCCGCCCCGGGAAATACTCTTCAAAGTGGGAAATACTGGGAAATAAGAATTTTTAATATGTTTTTTGTTTAATTTGATTTAATTTGTTTGTTATTTGTATATATGATATATATATATGACTTCTCGCCAGTGTGCAGACTGGTAGCAATGACAGGCATGTTGTGGATATCGCTCCAACCATCTTGCATCATTACAACATTTTTCCCTTGCACCTCTGTCTTCATATGCTGAACGAGCCTCTCGTGAACAGTCTCAAGGAGTGGTCCACCTAAATCCTTCCGAGTTGGCCCCTGGTAACCTGGACGCAGCATTTCTAGCGTTTTCTTCCACTCAGGATGTGATGCTATGTTGAATGGTATGTTGCAGGCATAAAACAGTCTGGCAATTTGTTGGTCAAGCTGGGTCTTCATTCTGTGATCTGTCTGGCACCCATAGTTGTTGATATTGCTCTGCTGCAATTTGGGATGCTTGGCTGCTGGAGTAGTAGTCACCTCGGTCTCAACTTCCTGTGGCCCATCTTCAATTTCTTCCTGTCGTCGTTTGTGGGTTTGTTTTGGCAGACCCGGATATCTTTCTCTGTGACTCTTTAGTCGATCGGCCTTCGCGCTAACAACAGTCTGGCAGTCGTTGCATTTCGCAGTTTGCTTCTTCCCTTCTACGGTAATAGTGTAGAAACCCCATATTGGATTCTTGGCTTTCATGGTTAAGTTGCTGCTAGACTGAGAGTATAATATGCATGTGCTCTGACAAAATTTACTGAAACCTTATATACCTTAGCAAGATATGAAGCCATTTAGCACTTATTCCTGTGATTGGCTGTGAAACTAATTGACAGCAAATTGACAACTAGCACCCCCTTTAACTGTTTTAAGCTCATGTCTGTGGACTGTCACTGTGGAGATAATTGACACCTTTTGTTAATCAATTAAATGACTCTTCTTAAACAAACACTGGAACCATACCTGGTACATGCTTGAGTAACAGTGTAAAGATGAAGCCATATATACCTGTCATTCACTGTCTTTGTACCACTGTATTTTTAAAAGACAATGAAGATTGACACCTTTTTGTGAAATGACACTTCTGTAGTTAAGAGTAAGGGATCATGATATAGATAAGATAGATAATGTGTTATTTATGATGAGCCATATGACCCATGAACAAATTATCATGGCATCAAGTGTTAAATAACCAGGTAAGAACATACTTTCCATATTTCCCAGTATTTCCCGATATTTCCCGGTATTTCCTACCGTCCTGGGGAATACTCTTATTTCCCGGGAAATTGCCAACACTGATTAGCTCGGCCGATTTTGTCCACGATGGAGGTGGGCAGGAAATTTGCGTGTTGGACTAATTTTTTTTATTGATTAATGAATTAAAAATGCCCTTTTTGGGCCTATTTTAATCTATATTGGACTTGCATTGTCATTTTTATTTTCAGAGCATGCTCTGAAAATAAGCCTCTGATCGGCCCTTATTTTCAGAGCATGCTCTGAAAATAAGGCTGTGCAGCTGAGTTTATCTAGTTATTTCTCCACGTTATTTCACCTACAAAGCAAATATTTCCTTAAAAATCCAAATATAAATGAAGCATATATAACAGAGCTGCTGCTCTAAAAATAAGCCTCTGATCGGCCCTTATTTTCAGAGCATGCTCTGAAAATAAGGCTGTGCAGCTATGTCTATGAGTATGAGTTTATCCAGTTATTTCTCCACATTATTTAATCTACAAATCAAATATTTCCTTAAAAATCCAAATATAAATGTAGCAGATATAACAGAGCTGCTGCTCTAAAAAATAAGCCTCTAACTGGCCCTTATTTTCAGAGCATGCTCTGAAAATAGCCTAAGCCTAGGCTAAGCCTATTAATAATAATTAGGCTTTATGATAGTCATAGACAGTGATAGAGACTACAGTTACCTGCCAATTTTCAGACATAGAACGCTTCCTCTGAGCTGCTTTCTGAGTACATGTGAGAAAATTCATCCACATTTGCGTTTTGCAGATCAAACATGATATTCAGCAACGGTTCCTCCACGGAAATCGAGGACACGTCGAAGCTTCTTTCTCAGTAACAACATGAACGCTGCCAACAACCTTCGAAACAGCAGTCGCAATTGGCTGCATTTCCTCATCCAATCAACTGCTGTGTAGCAAACGAATACTGTTTATGTTAAGGCCTCCGTTATGTTAATGCTCCCTGTTTGCAGGTTCCTGTGGTTTCCGCATGGGTGCGATATATAGTTAGCAATGTTTGTCTTCTTAGCCGAGGACTTAGGGAAAGATGTAGGGCTACACTATATAAAATATCGTATTTTTATATATTCGGCACGTGTCGTCCTCTTACGGACACAACAACGTTATCGTATCGCCATCTTCGTGATTAAACCGAACCAATTTGTGGGATCATGCCTCAGTTAGACTTCCTGGTGTGTAGGGCACAGTAATTTTAGATGTCTTATTAAAAAAATTCATATCATCTGGCATAACTGCATTTGAGCCAGGCACATTGGCAAGTTTGCTGGTAGAACATGTTGGCAATGTAACTGTGGACTTTTAGATGATTTCAATAGGCGGAAGGATTTTTGTAAAAAAAATTGCAACAAGGCACGTTTGCGTATTAATTCATGCAGAAATTGGTAAAAATTTACGGGCATGGCACGTTCAGACATTTTAAATGAGTTACAAGTATGAGACTTTGACTAAACTCGATCAGCATGTCAATGAGATGATGGCAACGGCAGGTAAGAAGTTTCATAATTTTTTATGGTCCCCTTTTCTTATAATCGTGCAAAACGTTAACATGGTCGCCAATGGGAAACCTTACAGGAGGCTGAACCCTTGTACTATCCTGCCCAAACGCAGTGGAGAAGACGTGACGATCATCAGCTATGCAAATGCGCGGTGACACCAGTCGAGCAACGCTCTTCACACACAGAACGAGCGTCCGGCGACTGTCATAAGGGTCCATTCTCGGGCCCTTTTTAATATAATATAACAATATATACCATCGGCTGTTCAATGAACACTTCTTTTGTGCGCTGACGACTTGGCCCTCATAGTATCGGACAATAATGTCCAACAAATTCAAGACAGACTCTCTCCCGAGCTTGAATCAGTCAGAGAATGGCTGACTGATATACAACTGTCTCTCCATCTTGGGAAAACAAATCAATACTTCTCGGATCTAAAAGAAAACTTCAAAATTGTAATTCGATTCAGGTACAGTGTGCTGGCAACACATGACATGTATAACACGGGTGTTAAATACCTGGTGTTGAACCAGATCAATCTCTTACGGGAGAAGGAGTGGCTGAAAAATTACCAGCAAGTCAGATGCCAAGTTACAGTTCCTGTAGGCAAATTAGAAATGCATGTAAACCTGTAAGGTAACCAACTTCTCATTTCGGCTCTAATACAAAGTAATTTTGACTATGCAAGCTCAACATGGTTCTCCGATCAAACCAAGAAATACAAATCTAGGCTACAGTGTACAAAAAACAAGATAATTCGGTTCCTTCTAAATGCACTAGCCAGGACCCACATATGTTGGTTCAAAGTTTAGACTGGTCAATATGTTACCTGTGGAGTTACGGGTTAAACAACTTAAATTGAACCTTGTTCATATATAATGTAATAATAAATTATTGTTAATGGTAAGACACCAAACTATTTGTCCGATTCTTTCAACCTAACACGTACGTAACCAACACCTTGTTAATACAAGATCTAATACTTTGTCTCTTCGTGTGCCATATGTAAAATCATTTGGAATAACCTCTTTTACTACACATGTATGCATGCAATCAATTAACTGCCACGGTAATTTTATAATATACACAGTGCTCATAATAAATGTCAATTTAAATGCCTAGTCAAACAGTTATTATTATTCACTCATCTTAGTAACCAGGAAGCTAACCATTTTATTCACTATTAATATGATCAGGAAGTAAGTTTCTTGATGAATGTCACTATTATTATTTATGTCTTTTGACATAATTTTTTAGGTTTAATAGTAAATATTAAGCATTTTAATGATTTAGGAAAATTTTATGCACACCATTATTATTAACGATTTTGTATTTTGACATATGTGGTACTCTTGTACATTTTAACATATTATCATTTAATTATTTGTTTTTCAGTTATTAGAATTATTGTTTTTTTAGTCGTTGTTACTTTTGTCATAACCTATGTATGTCTGTGTCATGTTTGTATGTGATGTCTAAGAACCACAATGGCTAAGTTCTTGCACTTTCTTGTGTTTTCCTTATATTTTAATGTGCACTTGAATGCACACTTGATTTATGTACAAGTCTCATTTTTATATTGACTAAATCAATAAATCGATCAATCAATCAATCAATCAATCAATCAATCAAAAAGCGCTTTTTTATGCAGAACAATATAGTGCATACTGAAGATGGTTGCAAGAATTATAATGATATCTTGTTTAATAAAGAATGGCATTGATTTTCCATTTGCCAACATTTGAAACGGAGCGTCTGTCAGAAAAAGTTCAATAGATATGTTTTACTCGGTAAGATCCACTCTATAATTTGGGCAAAAAATGCACTAACTAAACACATTGTGTGCGTGCGTGCGTGCGTGACGTATTATTTGGTGTGTGTGTGTGTGTGTATATATATATATATATATATATATATATATATATATATATATATATATATATATATATATATATATATATATATATATATATAATAATGTGCGTGCGTGCGTGCGTGCGTGCGTGCGTGCGTGCGTGCGTGCGTGCGTGCGTGCGTGCGTGCAGGTGTCCAAGTGCAACTTGGGGACAAACACGTGCTTGACAACCGATATGTTGAATACTACACACTTGTTTATCCACCGCTTACCGAAATCAATAGAATCGACAAATGCATTATTGAAAGGGGCCGCGCGGCTATGTTTAACCTCACGACGGAGCGTCTGACCAGTGAAGAACAAGCGGCCGCGTTGCTGCTGACGACAGCCAAACAACAAGCGATCGAGTAGCGACATGCATTGTTTGGACGCACTACAGGCAGTCACTAATAGTTGTGTTGTAGTTATTGGAACAGCGTGGGTGCTTAAATCGAGGTCTACTTTACGAGTTTTCTTCGACGGATTGAGTTGCCACGTCGAGATATAGCGACAGTTACACACGGTTGCAGTTCGGATTCACTCGAAGCCAGGATATACCTATTCGGTGCAACAGGTAAGACCAGACCAACACGAGAACAGTTAGCTAGTTCATTGTTCGATGTTACTACACGATACGCGGTCGGGTCTGTCAGGACGTGGTAGAGCCCCTGTCGTCGGACATTTCATTACAAGTAAACACCCGTCAAACTAAACAGTCGCGGCTTCGGAAATCACACATTGGATCTATTTTGGTTCTACCTGTTCTGATGGAACAGCATAGGTTTAATGCGTGTCAGTGTCACGTGCGTGTGTGTGGGGGGGGGGGGGGGGTGCGTGTGCACGTGTGTACGTGCGTGTATGCGTGTATGTGTGCATGAGTGCCTGCATGCAAGTACGCACGCCTGCATGCCTGCCTTACACCATTTCTCATTTATAAAGTCTTCCTTCGCTTTCCATGAAATTACTGGCCCACAGTACGTAGCCAACTAAGCACAAAGCGTAAGGTAACTTCATAAAGTTGTAAAGATCACTTAAAACTGGCGTTCAGAACGTCAGCACTGAAATACTGGCAGTCTCGCTTATACGACTCTCCTTTATGAACTCGCCGAGAAGAGAGTCTAGCCTCAGAGGGGTGGTGTCGTTGTTGCCCACTGTCACCATTCCATTTTGTCGAACCGGTATAATTAGGAAAGCTTGTGACTGACTTCTTCTTGACCAGTTCCGAGGAGAAATAGACCTTGGCATTTTCAGCATTAATCGGATCAACTACACACACAGACATAAAATGGTGTTCATGCTTTAACAAGTCAATATTCAGGCCCCCACACAGAACTATTGTTTTGAGTGCATTTACATCACTTAAAATGTGTTCTATTTTTTTACAATATATCTAATTTTGAACCAGGGGTTCTGTATGTACAGTCGATAATAACATTAGTGTGATTCTTTATGTTCTCCAGTAGCACATTCAAAAATGTTTTAACTTTCATGTTGTTTGTTTCAAGCAGTCTGCATATTAGTTTAATGCATATATATATATATATATATATATATATATATATATATATATATATATATATATATATATATATATATATATATATATATATATACACACACACATATATAATGCAACACCACCACCCTTACAGATTTCTCTAGTTATATGATAAGCACTGTAATGCTTATCATATAACTATTAGAATAAGATCATCTGTGACATCCAGTTCAGCCCATGTTTCTGATACAGCGATGGGATAAAATTTCACATGTAATTCTTGTAGTCATTAATTTTTTGTAAGTGTACCTTAATATTTCTGGCATTAAAGTGATTGATTGATAAGCCATTAAGCCTACACATTTTATCATTGAATTCTGAATCAGTGTAATAATCACATTTTGATGTTAAATTATTGCAGAAGTTGTTAGTTGGATCAATATAATTGTCAAAGTCGAAACTATTATAATCAGAATAGTTGGAAGAGCTAAATTCAAAATGGGAACATATATCAACTAATTTATAAATTCGATAATATAGTTCAATTGGTGCGTTTTCAAAGATAAGTTCACCTTCGCTCATATCTTCAAATGGGAAAACTTCACCGCAGGTTGGACAGCGGTAAATATATTTTTATGTGATAATTAAAGTAAACTGATATTGTGTTATATTGGTACAAGTCTTATGAAAGGTAGACTCACATATTCCACATTTTACAAAAGGATTACAGTACTTATCGATTTCTCACAAACTAGAGACGAGTCTATTTTTACCAGATCTTTTGTCATTTGAGAGGTTTATGCAACAACTGTTGCTGATAAATATATAATTTAAATATACAACAAATGTGATAGTTATGTAGCATAGAAAAATAACACAACTCACACACCATAATTATTATGAGTGTATCCATCATAATAATATAGCTAGAATGAAATATGCAGCGTCCAGTACTAGAACGATGTTTGTACAATAACAACAACATTGTCAGGCCATTTAGTCTGACAAACACTTTAATTTCATTTTCTCGTCCATGTGGGCTGTTTTTTTTGGTGTTTTTGCAGTAGTCGGGCAGGTTTGGCTAGCTCAGCTTGCATGGCGGTCAAGTGTTCGTTGTTGTATACGTTTGTTCCCTTAAGGTTCTTTCCTATTTTGAGCACGTTAACTTTTGCCTAAGCCTAAGGCTAGGCAAAGTCAATCGCCATAAAAAAAACTTCTATCTGGCTGTCGCTGTTGTATAGGCGAAGATCTCGCTCATGATAATCGTACGCAGTTTCATGAAACGTTATACCTTACAAAACGCCATAAACAGAGCAATAAATACGTATTTCATGTCTCTATGCATTCTTATATGTATATCACTAAAGTTACCTGACAATAACCATGTAAAAGTGTGAAATTATTACCTTTTTGTCAGAACCCATGTGCTTGTCAAAATTGTTATATAACCGGATGTTGTTGTGAGCGAAATTACCAAACGGGATTCTCGTAGATCAATATATGGTCATGCTAAGAATTGCCGTCTGCTGGCCACAGAGTTACATCATCAATCATCCCCCTACAAAATACTAACTTACTAACGGGTGTTTTATTTATGTCTGTGCTGCTGGCCCACCCTGGCCTCATTCTACACGAAATCGCGTTTGACCATGTGACCCAAAGGCAACATCACGTGCACAGTATGGCGGCTAATTATGAAATGTTTTCTATGTCACCGATAAAAGTACTCATAAGTAATTATTTGGAGCACATTTCTTAAGTTTCTTGAAGTTCAAGTGTTGGTTGTATGTCACAGAATACACATGTGAAACGGTTAGTTCGTATCGGTTTTAAAACTTAAGTTATTAGTTCCGTAGCCATTTGGCTACGGAAAGCCCAAATCTATGAGTTGAAAAATCCCGGTCAGGACGCCCGCCCCAGAGACAAAGCGTGGGGCGGACGGGCCTGCCTAACGTTTGCCTTGCGGTTAGTGAACCTGATGATAATGCTTGACCGTGGAGGTGTTCGATTGTTTGACTTACATTTGTTGTCGCCTAGCGTACGGGCACTATGGCAGGCCGAAATGTCGTTCTTGTTGATTAGAACCCCCTTCGTTGTGAGGAATCTTACAACACCGTCCTCTGGTGTCGACACTTCTTCAGGCGGTGCCTCAGCGTCAATTTCGACCGTTGAAACACATGTTTGATGTTTTGTATCCAGACCTGTCATGATGATGTCATCAATGCGGGAGTACTGTTCGAGTCTACTCACGTTTCCACTGCACGGGTGACTTCGTCTTTCTCTTCGTTTGCTTTTTGAAGTCGTCTGACTTCAGTCAGTAGGGAGGCGATCTCTTTCTGGTATTTCTAAATTCCTGCAATGTCTCTTTGTATCTCACTTAACTATTGTTTTATTTCAATGATTTGTGTAGCGTTCTCGTCTTTTTTGCGTGGCATCGTAAATAAAATGTTTTGTTGTCGATCGACCTCGACTTATCAACAATGTAAACAAAGATGGCGATTTTTTTGCGCCAATTGGGTAGTTAGTAAAGTTTAGACTGGCTGAGATTGCATGACCGAAGTTAATGGAAGAACACAAGCCAGAACATCTCTTGAAATCGGCACAAGCGTAACTCTCCACTGTTGCACTGAGGCAATGACGCGAAAGTGCGATCGCACGCACGCACGCACGCACGCACGCACGCACGCACGCACGCACGCACGCACGCACGCACGCACGCAAGCACCCACCCACCCCCACTCCCCACCGGCCCCCACCCCACACACACTTACGCACACGCACGCATGCACACATGCTATCAAAATATATGGGCATACCGTAACGATTGTGATGTTTAATTGATATATTTTATATAGACATTTGTGCTTTACACATCTGTCAAATAGGTAGTATTTTGGTGCATGCTTCGAGACGACACAAACGTAGCAACTGTCCCAACACACACGCAGCAACACGAGAAGATGCTAACATCTGAGGTGACGATGGTGGTTTCTAAATGAATGTCAATATATACAATAGAAGTAAAACATGCTGCTACCTAGGTACGTCTTACTGACATCTGCAACTTCTCAACACTGGACTAAAACGTATGCTTCATATCGTTCCTTTCAATCATATCTAGGGATACGCGGATTAGTGATCCAGTCCACTAAGGATTATCAACAAACAGTAGGTCTGGGAGGAGTTCTTGTAGTTTCTCTTGTGTTACTCCGGAGTTACACGAACATCTTTAGCCGACCAGGTCGATGCATACGATGCTGCTGTGAATATGGCAGGGAAGTGGCTGCTTTCCTGCTGACAAATAACCACAAAAAGCGCTGTAGACAGTCATGTATACTTAGCGTGTGCGTCGCGAATGAATGCCTATAGTGTAGTGAAAGAGCTTTGTTCCTACCGTGATTTAATTAGTGGCCAACTTCTATTGTTTCTCACTAATGTGGCAAGGGAAGCTCAAAAGCATGATCACAAAGTTAGTGTTTGAGGCCAGTAGCACCAATTATATAAACCTTTGCAGAAAACTACGAGTTAATCGCTGATGCACACGATGTGTTTGCACAACTCTACACTGGTGGTGTGGATCGATGTATACGACCTCACAATTTCAAACTTTAACTAATTGAATGTGTGTGTGCGTGCGTGCATGTTTCCTAGAAGTCCCGTCACATGGTGTGTATTTTTGTTAACTGCGCACCCCTTTGAGGGTATGTATCCGCCCATGTGAGGGACACAAGGTCTAGTTACCCGAAACATGAGAACTATTTTGTCCTACGAAGGATATGCATATGTCCCCATACTACTCTCGTGCTACGAATAACGTGTTCGTTCATTGAAGCTGCTTCCTCAAATGGTTCAGCCCATCGCGAATCCGGTTCACTTATGTCCAGATGTGTAGTGTGTGTCTAGTTTAAGGAATGTGCGCAGTCTGTTTAATACATAAAAAAGCCTATTTTTTTCAAATCATCGAAAGAATTGACTTTAGTCGTTAGATCTGATAAGGATCAAACTAGTTGATATCCAAAATGGTAAACACTGTGTGAGCCAATGCTTATCGTGGCCATGACCTCCTTTTTCTCGCCGATTACATGACAAAGTTACGAAATTTCACCAAGGAAGAAAATCTAGATTTTTCAGCATTTCGATTTTCACTTCAGTTAATCATTCAATAAGCATTAACTAATTTAATAGTTTGTCTAACGATTTCACAAAAAAAACGACATACAAAACCTGCACAAATAATGTAGCATGTTGCAGTGGATACTAGGTAGGTTTGTTTTTTTGCAAAATTTATTTGAAATGAGACTAGCAAAAAAATCGGATTGATTAAGCACCCTTGAGTTTGTGAAATAATGTTGTCAAATAAAACATTAAGTTAAATTGGATAATATTTTGAATGTGTACTTAAATGTATGAAGTTTAAAATAGTACATCAAACAACATTATTCGTATGTTCACTGTTATAAAAACATAAATAGTATCACGTCGAAAACAATGGTGGAACTAGGTGAATTTTATTGCATGTCACGGCGGCCAAAAGAAATAATTGTTCACACAAAGACGCGAGCTAACGTCTAATTCGGTGTACGCTTTATCGGCAAATCTGCGCACGAGTGATTATATTTCGTCAGATCTCCCGCCACATAAACACGCCCCTATATCCATTGTCGCTTCAATCGAAGACATTAATCTAATTGTAAACAGTGCAGTGTCTTTAGATATAAGGCAATGTTCTTTGTACAAAGAAGTAATTATCTTGATTATTAAGTACGACGGGTTAGTGACCTGAGTAATTATCTTGAGTGCAGAATACCGTAAAGCATGTAGCTAGACTTGTGATGCGCCGATACCGCGTCAAATAGCGTCCAAAGCGGCTTATCTCGCAAATATGTCGACACATGTTGAAACACATCAAAGCAGGCGTGGGACGTGTTAGTATTCAGCTCGAACGCCCACCTGTTCCACAAGTGTATACATGCGTGTAAGGTGGGTGGAACACAATTCGAGTTTAAGCGACTCCTCGGTAAACACAGTTATACTGTATATAGCCAGGTAACCAAAATAACGTTTTAGTCATGGTTCTCTGCTTGTCAACGGTGAAAATAATATGAACCTCGTTCAACGTCCACTCGAAGGCGGTTCGCTTTGTAATATTAGCATTATGACCATTTGGTGCACACAATCGGTACTTCGACTGGATTTCTGTAGTATATAATTATTACATTAGTAACTATACAGGAGCTATTTTGACCAGCACAGATTATATTGCCTTCAATGTAATCAGCCTAAATTGTTACCATTCGATCAATAAAAGACTAGGTCACGTCTATGCGGAATTGTATCCTAGATTACATATACACGTGGATAGGAAATGTGTAAGCTAAGCGAATGATTTAGTTATGCACCGAATCCAACTCCGTGTAATCAGCATTCACGGAACATTCAAATGTGTCTTTGATCAAAGGCATACCCGAAGGAATGCGAATTGGTACAAGTATTAATGAATCCAGTAAAACATTTGTAAAATACACAGTTTGCAGACTTAATTTGTTAACTGGAGTCGTAGGGGCTAACTCGAGTCGGCCATTTTGATTACCTTCGACATGACTTGGAATTCACAGCGATGACTCGAGACTTGACATGGACTTGAAGGTCATTGACAAGACTTGAGACTTGACATGGACTTGGAGGTCATTGACAAGACTCGAGACTTGACATGGACTTGGAGGTCATTGACAAGACTTGAGACTTGACATGGACTTGGAGGTCATTGACAAGACTCGAGACTTGACATGGATTGGAGGTCATTGACAAGACTTGAGACTTGACTTGACTTGCCAGTTTAGGACTTGCCCACATGTGTGGTAGCTTGAAACGTACGAAGAACGAGATCACGTTGTTGCGACAGGTTGCACCGAATACAGTAATTAATAAGTACATATTATGATTAATTAATGCTATAAATAAAGATGAACCCTCCTTACAATTTGCCATGCACATGTGGTTGTTTGAAATTAAATGCATGTATTGCTTATATATAAAACTCAATTTGACAAGCTTCTTTATCAGCCGTTCAAACACCGAGTAGCAACTAAGTTACTGATACTTCTGTTAACATGTATTGTTAGATATAAATCGTTAGGAATTTATTATTTCCAAGTTTACATAATATGGTGGTTTGGCATTAGAGCCGAACCTTGAGGAACACAGCAAAACGTGCCAAGCCACCAGAGATATAATTGTCAATGCAACAAATATTGCTTTGTGAAATTTACATAACTTCGATTCCATTATTATTAATTATCCTTGGACATCATCAGGGAAAATTGTGAAAGAAGAGCTGCTATAGTGTGTCACGTACAGGTTCATCGGCCCTGGACATCGCTGCATGATCACAAGTAAAACACTATTTGTATGTTCTTGAAATGCATTGCCCTTGCCCCGCTTATTTCTACTTATTTTGAGGCAACTGTAAATAATAAGTGTTGGTGTGAGGGATTACAACACGAGATGTCGCTGCCACATATACTCTCCATATGTTGGTGTGAGGGATTACAACACGAGATGTCGCTGCCACATATACTCTCCATATGTTGGTGTGAGGGATTACAACACGAGATGTCGCTGCCACATATACTCTCCATATGTTGGTGTGAGGGATTACAACACGAGATGTCGCTGCCACATATACTCTCCATATGCATCCATGATATATTAAATTGTTATTTCCCACACAATGCAGTACATTTGTTGTCGGGAATAAACGTCACAAATCATAGAACATGCTATTGTGACTATAAGCAAGTGACTCATGCACACAACGACTAAACACGCACGACCATGTTGAGGTAAACTTTTAATGTCGTCGAGGTGTTCTTGTGGCCTTGAGCCGTCGCAGGCCACCTCATTACAGCCATGCAGGTGTGCGTGTCTCAGGCCACCTCATTACAGTCATGTAGGTGTGCGTGTCTCAGGCCACCTCATTACAGCCATGTAGGTGTGCGTGTCTCAGGCCATCTCATTACAGCCATGTAGGTGTGCCTGTCTCAGGCCACCTCATTACAGTCATGTAGGTGTCCGTGTCTCAGGCCACCTCATTACAGCCATGTAGGTGTGCGTGTCTCAGGCCACCTCATTACAGCCATGTAGGTGTGCGTGTCTCAGGCCACCTCATTACAATCATGTAGGTGTCCGTGTCTCAGGCCACCTCATTACAGTCATGTAGGTGTGCGTGTCTCAGGCCACCTCATTACAGCCATGTAGGTGTGCGTGTCTCATGCCACCTCATTACAGCCATGTAGGTGTGCGTGTCTCAGGCCACCTCATTACAGTCATGTAGGTGTGCGTGTCTCAGGCCACCTCATTACAGTCATGCAGGTGTGCGTGTCTCAGGCCATCTCATTACAGTCATGTAGGTGTGCGTGTCTCAGCCCACCTCATTACAGTCATGCAGGTGTGCGTGTCTCAGGCCATCTCATTACAGCCATGTAGGTGTCCGTGTCTCAGGCCACCTCATTACAGCCATGTAGGTGTGCGTGTCTCATGCCACCTCATTACAGCCATGTAGGAGTGCGTGTCTCAGGCCATCTCATTACAGTCATGTAGGTGTGCGTGTCTCAGGCCATCTCATTACAGCCATGTAGGTGTGCGTGTCTCAGGCCATCTCATTACAGTCATGTAGGTGTGCGTGTCTCAGGCCACCTCATTACAGCCATGTAGGTGTGCGTGTCTCAGGCCACCTCATTACAGTCATGTAGGTGTGCGTGTCTCAGGCCATCTCATTACAGCCATGTAGGTGTGCGTGTCTCAGGCCACCTCATTACAGTCATGTAGGTGTGCGTGGCTCAGGCCACCTCATTACAGCCATGTAGGTGTGCGTGTCTCAGGCCACCTCATTACAGCCATGCAGGTGTCCGTGTCTCAGGCCACCTCATTACAGTCATGTAGGTGTGCGTGTCTCAGGCCACCTCATTACAGCCATGTAGGTGTGCGTGTCTCAGGCCACCTCATTACAGCCATGTAGGTGTGCGTGTCTCAGGCCACCCCATTACAGTCATGTAAGTGTGCGTGTCTCAGGCCACCTCATTACAGCCATGTAGGTGTGCGTGTCTCAGGCCACCTCATTACAGCCATGTAGGTGTGCGTGTCTTAGGCCACCTCATTACAGTCATGTAGGTGTGCGTGTCTCAGGCCACCTCATTACAGCCATGCAGGTGTGCGTGTCTCAGGCCATCTCATTACAGTCATGTAGGTGTGCGTGTCTCAGGCCATCTCATTACAGTCATGTAGTTGTGCGTGTCTCAGGCCACCTCATTACAGCCATGCAGGTGTGCGTGTCTCAGGCCACCTCATTACAGCCATGTAGGTGTGCGTGTCTCAGGCCATCTCATTACAGTCATGTAGGTGTGCGTGTCTCAGGCCATCTCATTACAGCCATGTAGGTGTGCGTGTCTCAGGCCATCTCATTACAGTCATGTAGATGTGCGTGTCTCAGGCCACCTCATTACAGCCATGTAGGTGTGCGTGTCTCAGGCCACCTCATTACAGCCATGCAGGTGTGCGTGTCTCAGGCCACCTCATTACAGCCATGTAGGTGTGCGTGTCTCAGGCCACCTCATTACAGCCATGTAGGTGTGCGTGTCTCAGGCCACCTCATTACAGCCATATAGGTGTGCGTGTCTCAGGCCACCTCATTACAGCCATGTAGGTGTGCGTGTCTCAGGCCACCTCATTACAGCCATGTAAGTGTGCGTGTCTCAGGCCACCTCATTACAGCCATGTAGGTGTGCGTGTCTCAGGCCACCTCATTACAGCCATATAGGTGTGCGTGTCTCAGGCCACCTCATTACAGCCATGCAGGTGTCCGTGTCTCAGGCCACCTCATTACAGTCATGTAGGTGTGCGTGTCTCAGGCCACCTCATTACAGCCATGTATGTGTGCGTGTCTCAGGCCACCTCATTACAGTCATGTAGGTGTGCGTGTCTCAGGCCATCTCATTACAGCCGTGCAGGTGTGCGTGTCTCAGGCCATCTCATTAGTCATGTAGGTGTGCGTGTCTCAGGCCATCTCATTACAGTCATTTAGGTGTGCGTGCCTCAGGCCACCTCATTACAGCCATGCAGGTGTGCGTGTCTCAGGCCATCTCATTACAGCCATGCAGGTGTGCGTGTCTCAGGCCATCTCATTACAGTCATGTAGGTGTGCGTGTCTCAGGCCACCTCATTACAGTCATGTAGGTGTGCGTGTCTCAGGCCATCTCATTACAGCCATGCAGGTGTGCGTGTCTCAGGCCATCTCATTACAGTCATGTAGGTGTGCGTGTCTCAGGCCATCTCATTACAGTCATGTAGGTGTGCGTGTCTCAGGCCACCTCATTACAGCCATGTAGGTGTGCGTGTCTCAGGCCATCTCATTACAGCCATGTAGGTGTGCGTGTCTCAGGCCATCTCATTACAGTCATGTAGGTGTGCGTGTCTCAGGCCATCTCATTACAGCCATGTAGGTGTGCGTGTCTCAGGCCACCTCATTACAGCCATGTAGGTGTGCGTGTCTCAGGCCACCTCATTACAGCCATATAAGTGTGCGTGTCTCAGGCCACCTCATTACAGCCATGTAGGTGTGCGTGTCTTAGGCCACCTCATAACAGCCATGTAGGTGTGCGTGTCTCAGGCCACCTCATTACAGCCATGTAGGTGTGCGTGTCTCAGGCCACCTCATTACAGCCATATAGGTGTGCGTGTCTCAGGCCACCTCATTACAGCCATGTAGGTGTGCGTGTCTCAGGCCACCTCATTACAGCCATGCAGGTGTGCGTGTCTCAGGCCACCTCATTACAGCCATGCAGGTGTGCGTGTCTCAGGCCACCTCATTACAGCCATGTAGGTGTGCGTGTCTCAGGCCACCTCATTACAGCCATGTATGTGTGCGTGTCTCAGGCCACCTCATTACAGTCATGTAGGTGTGCGTGTCTCAGGCCATCTCATTACAGCCGTGCAGGTGTGCGTGTCTCAGGCCATCTCATTAGTCATGTAGGTGTGCGTGTCTCAGGCCATCTCATTACAGTCATTTAGGTGTGCGTGCCTCAGGCCACCTCATTACAGCCATGCAGGTGTGCGTGTCTCAGGCCATCTCATTACAGCCATGCAGGTGTGCGTGTCTCAGGCCATCTCATTACAGTCATGTAGGTGTGCGTGTCTCAGGCCACCTCATTACAGTCATGTAGGTGTGCGTGTCTCAGGCCATCTCATTACAGCCATGCAGGTGTGCGTGTCTCATGCCATCTCATTACAGTCATGTAGGTGTGCGTGTCTCAGGCCATCTCATTACAGTCATGTAGGTGTGCGTGTCTCAGGCCACCTCATTACAGCCATGCAGGTGTGCGTGTCTCAGGCCACCTCATTACAGCCATGTAGGTGTGCGTGTCTCAGGCCATCTCATTACAGTCATGTAGGTGTGCGTGTCTCAGGCCATCTCATTACAGCCATGTAGGTGTGCGTGTCTCAGGCCACCTCATTACAGCCATGTAGGTGTGCGTGTCTCAGGCCACCTCATTACAGCCATATAAGTGTGCGTGTCTCAGGCCACCTCATTACAGCCATGTAGGTGTGCGTGTCTTAGGCCACCTCATAACAGCCATGTAGGTGTGCGTGTCTCAGGCCACCTCATTACAGCCATGTAGGTGTGCGTGTCTCAGGCCACCTCATTACAGCCATATAGGTGTGCGTGTCTCAGGCCACCTCATTACAGCCATGTAGGTGTGCGTGTCTCAGGCCACCTCATTACAGCCATGCAGGTGTGCGTGTCTCAGGCCACCTCATTACAGCCATGCAGGTGTGCGTGTCTCAGGCCACCTCATTACAGCCATGTAGGTGTGCGTGTCTCAGGCCACCTCATTACAGCCATGTAGGTGTGCGTGTCTCAGGCCACCTCATTACAGCCACATAGGTGTGCGTTTCTCAGGCCACCTCATTACAGTCATGTAGGTGGGCGTGTCTCAGGCCACCTCATTACAGTCATGTAGGTGTGCGTGTCTCAGGCCATCTCATTACAGCCATGCAGGTGTGCGTGTCTCAGGCCATCTCATTACAGTCATGTAGGTGTGCGTGTCTCAGGCCATCTCATTACAGCCATGCAGGTGTGCGTGTCTCAGGCCATCACATTACAGTCATGTAGGTGTGCGTGTCTCAGGCCATCTCATTACAGTCATGTAGTTGTGCGTGTCTCAGGCCACCTCATTACAGCCATGCATGTGTGCGTGTCTCAGGCCACCTCATTACAGCCATGTAGGTGTGCGTGTCTCAGGCCATCTCATTACAGTCATGTAGGTGTGCGTGTATCAGGCCATCTCATTACAACCATGTAGGTGTGCGTGTCTCAGGCCATCTCATTACAGTCATGTAGACGTGCGTGTCTCAGGCCACCTCATTACAGCCATGTAGGTGTGCGTGTCTCAGGCCACCTCATTACAGTATGCAGATGTGTGTGTCTCAGGCCACCTCATTACAGCCATGTAGGTGTGCGTGTCTCAGGCCACCTCATTACAGCCATGTAGGTGTGCGTGTCTCAGGCCACCTCATTACAGCCATATAGGTGTGCGTGTCTCAGGCCACCTCATTACAGCCATGTAGGTGTGCGTGTCTCAGGCCACCTCATTACAGCCATGCAGGTGTGCGTGTCTCAGGCCACCTCATTACAGCCATGCAGGTGTGCGTGTCTCAGGCCACCTCATTACAGCCATGTAGGTGTGCGTGTCTCAGGCCACCTCATTACAGCCATGTAGGTGTGCGTGTCTCATGCCACCTCATTACAGCCACATAGGTGTGCGTGTCTCAGGCCACCTCATTACAGTCATGTAGGTGGGCGTGTCTCAGGCCACCTCATTACAGTCATGTAGGTGTGCGTGTCTCAGGCCATCTCATTACAGCCATGCAGGTGTGCGTGTCTCAGGCCACCTCATTACAGCCATATAGGTGTGCGTGTCTTAGGCCACCTCATTACAGCCATGTAGGTGTGCGTGTCTCAGGCCACCTCATTACAGCCATGCAGGTGTGCGTGTCTCAGCATATACTCATAAATTATTTAGACCATTCTGGTGACTGCGGCTGGCCGACGAATGCTGTAAGCCATTGCTTTGTGTAGTTTGTTTTACAACAATACATAATGAAGATATAATTACAAGGCGAACATATAGTACTGATCACGAACAGACTGATCGTACAGGCGTACTGGTGAGATACACATCTTACGTGACGCCGCATTTGGTCTGCGCTACTAAGACCAGCCCACAGGAGAAGGTTCACGTTGTCGTCTTGTGTAATCATATTGCTCATAGTGTGAATGACGGTTTGTTCGAGTAATACGTACATTTTCAGTCCGCAAACTTAATGTTTTACGTGCAATAAAAACGTAATATGAGGTGGAGTGGATGTCCAATATTAGCCAGCCGAAGACGCGTGCTTGTTTAATACGTCGATTTCTTCTATGCGGTCAATGAGCAATGTCTGGCGTCTGTCAATCTACTACACATAGGACAGCGCACCTTGACACACCTGCACACACCTGCTCACTCTCTGGTAACCGCCGGGCAGACGGCGTACTCATCGCCCTTACACGTATCCTCGTTTACAGAGTCTGCCGCACCGAACAACAAATACTGCTGTGTGTGACAAGATGGCGGCTGCGATTCAAAAGGTGCGGGACGCGTGTCTGAAGCGAGGGCCGGCCGGCATCAAACAGTTATCAAGGTGAGTCCAATGTCCGTCTCGACGGCCAGTGGCCGTCGCATTCACTCCCAACCACTCACTCGCGCAGTCTCCATGTTGGTAAATATTGAGTATGGACCAATGCCAGCCAATGCATTCGACGAAAGTGTTTCTGCATTGCAGAAAATATAAGGCGCACACAACATTTCGATTTAAATAATAATTAAAGTTGTAGATTAAACATCCGAATAATTGTTATTAAACAATACAGAATCGGTTAATATTCTGATAGTTTTCATTTCTTAGCTTCGAGAGTCAAGACATTGAATAAAAGCACACCATGTACAATATATGCACTTTTTTTAATGTAAGCACACCCACTTTTCAAAGTTAAAATTAACTTACATCGATGCAGTAAAACAACTACTACGAAATAATCATTAATACTAAAAACATAATTAGTTATTATTGAGTAAAACGAATCAGTATGACACTATTTACAAGATAAATATTACAGTATGTCATCGTGGTTGCATCAACAAAGTTGAATATCCAGCATGTCGTTCGTTGACATAAAAGCAAGCCCCCGTGACAACAAATAAACAAAACGTCATCACATAAAACATAGAAGTCCTGCATAAAAGTAGTCTTCACACTTTTCGAGTGCACAAATTGAGTCTTCATGTGTGCTTAAATACAGTCAATACTGCAGCATCAAAGAGGGAATTAACATGGTAGTGTGTTTGTTATGACAATGTCCTAGTGGTGTTTGTACGGCGCCAACAGTGACATTCCATGTTTGCAGAACATTCCGTCTGTACGATGACAACGGAAACAAGAAACTCGACGCGGAAGAGTTTCGCACGGGTCTTCGAGACTACGGCATCGTACTGAGCGACAGCGAGCTGCGCGAACTGTTCACGACACTCGACACGGACGGCTCTGGCACCGTTAGCTTCGACGAGTTCCTCATGGCACTTAGGGTCAGTGATTTGCGTCGTCGCTCGTGTGAGCTTGCGTTCGTCGGAGATAAATATGTTGGCGTGTGTATGGTTGCGGTCGTGAATAGATCCTCCCCGTCATACCAAGATTCGGGTTGCAGAACATAATATATTAAGCAGCGTGAAGTTCCCGGATTTACCAAATATTTAAGTTCCATTATAATCCACCAGGCAGCGTGGTGGTAATGGGAAGGGTCTGTCGCACGACGATTGCAATGACACTAATATTAGCCAATTTATATATAAATGTAGTTAATATTTTTTTCTTTGTTCAGTATTCTTACAATGCAATAGCAGTAGTCACTGGCATACACAAATACGCGCGCACGCTCGCACGCACGCACGCACGCACGCACGCACGAACGCACGCACGCACGAACGCACGCACGCACGGTTATAGCGATCACGTCTTCATGACGATGACGTTTTACTGTCCAATACTTGCAGCAATCACGTATATGTGCTTTCAGCCCCCGATGTCAAAGAACAGACGGGATCTGATAGACCAAGCATTCGATAAGATGGACAAGACCGGGGACGGATTGATCACAGTCGAGGATCTCTCCCAGGTACTCTTGCTAAAGCTTCTATGACCGAGAACGGAACAAACTGCAATCGCAATAGAAGGTTTCAATGGACAAGACCAACAAACATTCCCTGCCCAGCCAGCGTGTCACCCGTTAAGGGGTACACCGCAAACACGGTTGCAACAGATGTCGGCAATGACTTCGTTAACACATGGAGTCAGTGATCGCGGTCGGGGTCAGGATCGGAATCAGGGATAACGATCCGGGTCAGTGATCACGGTCGGGGTCAGTGATCACGTTCGGGGTCAGTGATCTCGGTCGGGGCCAGATAACACGTTAGGGGTCAGATAACACGTTCGGGGTCAGGGATCTCGCTGGATTAAGGTGCCATATTTAAAGTCAAGGCTCAGTCAGTTATATATATATATATATATATATATATATATATATATATATATATATATATATATATATATATATATATATATATATATATATATATATATATATATACGCTTACAATGACATTGATTACATATATTAGATTCTCGACAAACACTGATATCAGATTGTACACAGTGCCATGGTTGATTGAATTATATATTATGTCCTAGGTTTACGATGTCCGGCAGCATCCGAAGCACAAGTCGGGCGAGTGGACAGCCAAACAAGTGCTCCAGGAGTTTCTTAAAACATTCGACGTCGGTGGCGTTAAAGATAACAAGGTACGCATTCAACAATGTCCTGCAAGTTTCCGACGTCTTCGAATGCAGTCATTCTGCATAGACCAAAATATTGCATACTCGATTGCGTTTGATTAATTTATATATGAAGCACATATCATTTACTTTTATTTTTCATAGTATATCTCTCAATGCAAAAGGAAACCCGGCGATATGGCCATACTATTTTATATAAATATTCTAAATGAGGCCGGCCATTATTTTGTGCAGTGGTATAATTAGATTTTTCTGTTTAGAGGTATTTACCCTATGTAGCCCGATCATTTCATTTAACAATATTTATCGATATTACAATCCATAGCTAAAGGCACAGATGGTAAGTGGACAAGGAAGCCATTGCTTTATCGAGAGTCCAACAATGTCTCATTATCATCTGTGTATCCCACCCTTCTCAGCAGACTGCCATGTGCTCTCCATTGTTCACTGTTTCTCATCTGTGTAACCGGCCTTCCGAGCTGACTCACTTGTTTGTACTTTCTCATCTCTATAACCCGCCTTCTGTGCGGACAACCATGTGTTCGCACTTGTTCACACCTTTCTCATATGTGTAAGCCCCGCCCTTCTGTGCAGACAACCATGTGTTCGCACTTGTTCACACTTTCCTCATATGTGTAAGCCCCGCCCTTCTGTGCAGACAAACATGTGTTCGCACTTGTTCACACTTTCCTCATATGTGTAAGCCCCGCCCTTCTGTGCAGACAACCATGTGTTCGCACTTGTTCACACTTTCCTCATATGTGTAAGCCCCGCCCTTCTGTGCAGACAACCATGTGTTCGCACTTGTTCACACTTTCCTCATATGTGTAAGCCCCGCCCTTCTGTGCAGACAATCATGTGTTCGCACTTGTTCATACTTTCCTCATATGTGTAAGCCCCGCCCTTCTGTGCAGACAACCATGTGTTCGCACTTGTTCACACTTTCCTCATATGTGTAAGCCCCGCCCTTCTGTGCAGACAACCATGTGTTCGCACTTGTTCACAATTTCCTCATATGTGTAAGCCCCGCCCTTCTGTGCAGACAACCACGTGTTTGCACTTGTTCACACTTTCCTCATATGTGTAAGCCCCGCCCTTCTGTGCAGACAACCATGTGTTCGCACTTGTTCATACTTTCCTCATATGTGTAAGCCCCGCCCTTCTGAGCAGATTGCCATGTGCTACCACTTGTTCACATGTCCTCATCTGTGGAACCCGCCTTCTGAGCAGACTGCCACGGGCTCTCCCTTGCTCACATTTTGTCATCTTTGTGACCGGCCGTCCGAGCAGACTGCCATATGCTCTCACTTGTTCACACTTTCTGATCTGTGCAACACGCCTTCTGAGCAGATTACCATGTTCTCTCCCTTGTTGACACTTTCTAGTCTGCATAATCCGCCTTCTGAGAAGACTACCTTGAGCGTTGCCTTTACTTTCTTATCTGTGTAACCCATCTTCTGAGCACATTTCCATGTGCTCTTCCTTGTTGACACTTTCTCATATGTATAACCTGCATTCTGAGCGGACTGCCTTGTGCTCTCACTTGTTAACACTTTCATCAGTGTAATCCGCCTTCTGAGCAGACTGCAATGGGCACTCCCTTTTTGACACTTTCTCGTCTGTGTAGCCCGCCCTTGTGAACACACTGCCAGTTGCTCAGTTCTGTTCACACATTCTTGTCTGTGTTGCCCACCCTTATGAACAGACTGCCATGTGCTCTCCCATGTTCACACTTCCTCATCTTTGTAACCCGCCTTCTGAGCAGACTACAATGTGCTCTCCCTTGTTGACTCTTTCTCATCTTTCATGTGTTTTTCGCAGCTCGATACCCCGTTGGCTCCCAGTGTATTTGTGTTTACAATTAAATAGGGACGTGCTCATGCTGCCATTTCTCTGTGTGTATAAATACACCAGCTACTTGGTAGGTTGGGAATGGGCATTCCAATTTTACTCATATCCAAAAAGGATTGCCGCTGTGCACACAGCAATAGTGTTTGACAAAGTCTGCCACAGATTGTGCACAGATTGGTACATTACAGATTAAGCTGGTATGTATGACCAATTAGTAAACAATACCAGACAAGATTTAGCATTAGTGATATGTTACACTGTAGCTAGCAAACTGTCAAGGACAAACCTTACCAAAAAACCCTTGCTGCTCTTATACAAAGCGACAGCATACAAAAAGGGAAACGATACTTATGTGCAGACAAGCATACATAATTATATGTATATAGTTTTAGCTAGAGTATTTACAATGATACACAAAAGTGGTAGTATAAATCCCCCTTACAATTATATACACAAAAGTGGGGGATAAACCTCCCTTGATCAATTCGCTATCTAGACATGTTGTCATGTGATATGTGAGTTTAGAAAGCATATCGACACAGAAGTACAAATACATCGGGAGGGTGGGTGGGAATAAATTTAGAAGCTCGGATGATGTTGTTCGTGTGGCACAGTGAAGAAAAATGATTCCAAAACATGGTCCCGCTCACTACCTGCAATTTTTCCCAGCGTTCATCTATACAACCAGCCTTCTGAGCACACTACCATGTGCTCTCACTTATTCACATTTTCTGTGTTCTCCTTTGCTCACACATTCTCATCTATGTAACCCTCCCTTCAGAGCAATGTGCACTCCTTTTCTCACACTTTCTCATGTGTGTAGCCATTCTGAACAGACTGTCACATGCTCTCCCTTGCTCACATTTTCTCATCCGTATAACCCACCTTCTGAACCGATTACTCATTTGTTCCACTTTCTGACCTGTGCAATCCACTTCTGAGCAGACGACCATGTGTTCTCACTTGTTGACACTTTCTCATATGTGCAACCTGCCTACTGAGCAGACTGCCTTGGGCTCTCCCTTGTTCATACGTTCTCATCTACATAACCCGATTCCTGAGCAGTCTACCATGTTCTTTCCCTTGTTGACACTTTCTCGTCTGCATAACTCGCCTCATGAGCAGACTACCATGTTGACACTTTCTCATCTATGTAGCCGCCTTCTGAGCAGAATAACATAAGCCCTCCCTTGTTGACGCTTTCTCGTATGTGTTACCCACCTTCTGAGCAGGCTACCATAAACACTCCCTTGTTGACAATTTCTCATCTATGTAACCCGCCTTCTGAGCAGACTACCATGTGCTCTCCATTGTTCACACTTTCTCATCTATATAACCCACGCTTCTGAGCAGAATGGAATGTGCACTCCCTTTCTCACACTTTCTCATAGGTGTAACCCGCTCTTCTGAGCAGACTGTCATGTGCTGTTCAATGTTCGCACTTTCTGATATGTGTAATCCCCGCCCTTCTGAGCAGACACTCCTGTGCTTTGGCTTGTTCAACCTGCCTTCTGAGCACACTGCAATGTGCACTCCCTTCATGACACTTTCTCATCTGTGTAGCCCGCCCTTATGAACAGACCCCGTATGCTCTGCCTTGTTCACACATTCTCGTCTGTGTAGCCAACCCTTCTGAGCAGACTGCCATGTGTTCTCCGCTGTTCACATTTTCTCACCCGTATAACCCGCCTTCTGAACATATTTCCACGTGCTCTCTGTTGTGCACACTTTCTGACCTGTGCAACCCACCTCCTGAGTAGACTACCATGTGTTCTCACTTGTTCTTACTTCTCATCTGTATAACCTGAACAGACTACCATGTGTTCTCACTTGTTCACACTTTCTCAAATGTGTAAGCCCCACCCTTCTGAGCAGACTACCATATGTTCTCACTTGTTCTTACTTCTCATCTGTATAACCTGAGCAGACTACCATGTGTTCTCACTTGTTCTTACTTCTCATCTGTATAACCTGAGCAGACTACCATGTGTTCTCACTTGTTCTTACTTCTCATCTGTATAACCAGAGCAGACTACCATGTGTTCTCACTTGTTCTTACTTCTCATCTGTATAACCTGAGCAGACTACCATGTGTTCGCAAATGTTCACACTTTGTCAAATGTGTAAGCCCCGCCCTTCTGAGCAGATTGCCATGTGCTAGCACTTGTTCACACTTTCAGATCTGTATAACCTGCCTTCTGAGCAGATAACCATGTGTTCGCACTTGGTCGCACTTTCTGATCTGTGCAACACGCCTTCTGAGCAGACTGCCATGGGCTCTCCCATATTCACCTGATTTCATCTGTGTAACCGCCTTTTGAGCAGACTAAAATGAGCGCTCCCTTGTTGACACTTTCTCGTCTGTCTTACCTGCCTTCTGCGCAAACTACTATTTTATTTCCCTTGTTGGGCTCTCCCTTGTTCATACATTCTCATCTACATAACCCGATTACTGAGCAGACTACCATGTTCTCTCCCTTGTTGATACTTTCTCGTCTGCATAACTCGCCTCATGAGTAGACTACCATGATGACACTTTCTCATCTCTGTAACCGCCTTCTGAGCAGAATAACATAAGCCCTCCCTTGTTGATGCTTTCTCGTATGTGTTACCCACCTTCTGAGCAGGCTACCATAAACACTCCCTTGTTGACAATTTTTCGTCTATGTAACCCGCCTTCTGAGCAGACTACCATGTGTTCGCACTTCTTCACATTTGCTCATCCGTGTAAGCCCCGCCCTTCTAAGCAGACTACCATGTGTTTGCACTTCTTCACATTTGCTCATCCGTGTAAGCCCCGCCCTTCTAGGCAGACTACCATGTGTTTGCACTTCTTCACATTTGCTCATCCATGTAAGCCCCGCCCTTCTGGGCAGTCAACCATGTGTTCGCACTTCTTCACATTTGCTCATCCATGTAAGCCCCGCCCTTCTGGGCAGCCTACCATGTGTTCGCACTTCTTCACATTTGCTCATCCGTGTAAGCCCCGCCATTCTAGGCAGTCTACCATATGTTCGCACTTCTTCACATTTGCTCATCCGTGTAAGCCCCGCCCTTCTAGGCAGACTGCCATGTGTTCGCACTTCTTCACATTTGCTCATCCGTGTAAGCCCCGCCCTTCTAGGCAGACTACCATGTGTTCGCACTTCTTCACATTTGCTCATCCATGTAAGCCCCGCCCTTCTAGGTAGACTACCATGTGTTCGCACTTCTTCACATTTGCTCATCCGTGTAAGCCCCGCCCTTCTGGGCGGACTACCATGTGTGCCTACTTTTTCACACTTTCTCTTCTGTACAACCCGTCTTCTGGGCAGTCTGCCATGTGCTCTACCTTGTTCACACTTTCTCTTCTGTGTAACCCGCCTTCTGAGCAGACTACCATGTATTCTCACTTTTTAACACTTTTTCATATGTGTAATCCCCGCCCTTACGAACAGGATTCTACGTGCTCCCCCATTTTAACACGTTTCGTTTCATTTTGCATGAACACCCACGTTGTTCTCAGGAAACCGATTTCCCTCGTTTTCCTGCCACGCTACTTTCTAGTAGCATTTCCTTTCTTTCTGTTTCTATCCCTCTCCAGTGATCTGTTTATCTCCAAACTGCGCCTTCTTCCATCTGTTGCCTTCTCGCTTGTATTTTCCTTCTGTGCAGTCGCACCGCCTTGTTGGACACATTCCAGGCTGCATTTTCTCTCATCCCTATTTTAATTCATCTACCTCCAGTAGGCATATCTACCTCCACTAGTAGGCATATCTACCTCCACCAGTAGGCATTTCATCTTCTGACAACCCCAGTACTCAGCACCCTCCGGCTATACACCGGCCCACGAAAGATCGCAGCCGCATTTAACAAAGTGCACCCAACTGTCATAGCTATCGCATACTATATGCCCATTTGCTTCCACTTTGTGACTGTAAAGCGCCAAGTCGGATTTAAATATATTTATTTTATGTTATATTACATGATATTTATATATGTTCTAAAAAAACGTTTGCCTGTGTTCAAAAACACTTTGGCTAAATTAATTAGGTTTAAATTTATATATGCTTGCTATTTAATTTCGAACTGATTAGCTTACATAATATGGCATACGCTTGAACACTGTAAGAAATGATATGTGCGCTAAAGTTCTCAAATGAAATGAGTACAAATATTTCAATCTAGCATGTGTATGACTGAATGTCTTATTTTATTTATGTGATGGAATAGCACAGAACACATATACAACATATACAACACACGGCCGCATTAATATATATATATATATATGTATATGTATATGTATATGTGTATGTGTGTGTGTGTGTGTGTGTGTGTGTGTGCGTGCGTGCGTGCGTGCGTGCGTGCGTGCGTGCGTGCGTGCGTGCGTGCGTGCGTGCGTGCGTGCGTGCGTGCGTGCGTGCGTGCGTGCGTGCGTGCGTGCGTGCGTGCGTGCGTGCGTGCGTGCGTGCGTGCGTGCGTGCGTGCGTGCGTGCGTGCGTGCGTGCGTGCGTGCGTGCGTGCGTGCGTGCGTGCGTGCGTGCGTGCGTGCGTGCGTGCGTGCGTGCGTGCGTGCGTGCGTGCGTGCGTGCGTGCGTGCGTGCGTGCGTGCGTGTAGTATGCACTGGATATATTGCTATGAATCAGAAATGTAAATATCGTCTGCTTATAGGTAACCCGTGAGGAATTCACCAACTACTATGCAGGCGTGAGCGCTTCCATAGATAAAGATGTCTACTTTGATTTGATGATGAGGCAGTCGTGGAAATTGTGATGAAGTCATCATTGGATTGCATTTATTGATACTGCAATGTATAAATACGCGGCAACATCGGAAGAACCATGTATCGGAAATGTGACAAACTCAGTGGCAAAGATAAGCGTCTTTTAAGATCTGTATCACTATATGTAATCTAAATGTGTTTATGTTTCACCAGAATTATTATATCATAGAGCACGACACTAGCGCCAATGAAACAACAAACTAACGCTTGGGTATATGTGTGATTGATCTGGGGGCAGTGCCTAACATATCGGTGCGCATGTTGATATATATATATATATATATATATATATATATATATATATATATATATATATATATATATATATATATATATATATATATATATATATATATATATATATATATATATATATATGTTGATATATATATATATATATATATATATATATATATATATATATATATATATATATATATATATATATATATATATATGTTGATACCACTCAGCCCGGGTCGGTGTACGACGTATCCACATCGACCGTCAGCCCGGGTCGGTGTACGACGTATCCACATCGACCGTCAGCCCGGGTCGGTGTACGACGTATCCACATCGACCGTCAGCCCGGGTCGGTGTACGACGTATCCACATCGACCCGTATCGCACCGCGTATGTCTCAAAACGTTACTGTTTAATAACTTGTAGACGAAATATCATTTCATTTGTTATTACCTATATCATTTAATTGTCCATTGTGCACACAATCAAAGCATTGTGGTATATGCACTATGTATATTCACTATGTATATGCACTATGTATATTCACTATGTATATGCACTATGTATATGCACTATGTATATCCACTATGTATATGTTTTATGTCTGGCATTGTAAAAAAGTTAAACTGTTTCCGCTATAATTTGTATAAAAAATATGTTGTTTCAATGATGTGTCGTTCATGGCGGGGAAATAGTACGAAACGGCGTGGTAGCGGGGAAACAGTACGAAACGGCGTTGTAGCGGGGAAATAGTACGAAACGACGTGGTAGCGGGGAAACAGTACGAAACGGCGTGGTAGCGGGGAAACAGTACGAAACGGCGTGGTAGCGGCGAAACAGTACGAAACGGCGTGGTAGCGGGGAAATAGTACGAAACGGCGTAGTAGCGGGGAAACAGTACGAAACGGCGTGGTAGCGGGGAAACAGTACGAAACGGCGTGGTAGCGGGGAAATAGTACGAAACGGCGTGGTAGCGGGGAAATAGTACGAAACGGCGTGGTAGCGGGGAAATAGTACGAAACGGCGTGGTAGCGGGGAAACAGTACGAAACGGCGTGGTAGCGGGGAAACAGTACGAAACGGCGCGGTAGCGGGGAAATAGCACGAAACGGCGTGGTAGCGGGGAAACAGTACGAAACGGCGTGGTAGCGGGGAAATAGTACGAAACGGCGTGGTAGCGGGGAAATAGCACGAAACGGCGTGGTAGCGGGGAAACAGTACGAAACAGCGTGGTAGCGGGGAAATAGTACGAAACGGCGAGGTGGTGAGGAAATAGTACGAAACGGCGTGGTAGCGGGGAAATAGTACGAAACGGCGTGGTAGCGGGGAAATAGTACGAAACGGCGTGGTAGCGGGGAAACAGTACGAAACGGCGTGGTAGCGGGGAAATAGCACGAAACGGCGTGGTAGCGGGGAAACAGTACGAAACGGCGTGGTAGCGGGGAAATAGCACGAAACGGCGTGGTAGCGGGGAAACAGTACGAAACGGCGTGGTAGCGGGGAAATAGTACGAAACGGCGTGGTGGTGAGGAAATAATACGAAACGGCGTGGTAGCGGGGAAATAGTACGAAACGGCGTGGTAGCGGGGAAATAGTACGAAACGGCGTGGTAGTGAGGAAATAGCACGAAACGGCGTGGTAGCGGGGAAATAGCACAAAACTGCGTGGTAGCGGGGAAATAGCACGAAACGGCGTGGTAGCGGGGAAATAGCACAACACGGCGTGGTAGCGGGGAAATAGTACGCGAGGGCGAGGTAGCGGGGAAATAGTACGAAACGACGTGGTAGCGAGGAAATAGTACGAAACGGCGTGGTAGCGGGAACACATGGAAGGAAGCAGGGACGCAATAGGAGACTGTGAGGAAGCAGGGACGCAGTACGAGACTGCGATTAAGCAGGGACGCAGTAGGAGACTGTGAGGAAGCAGGGACGCAGTAGGAGGCTGTGAGGAAGCAGGGACGCTGTGGGAGACTGTGAGGAAGCAAGGACGCAGTAGGAGACTTTGAGGAAGCAGGGACGCAGTAGGAGACTGTGAGGAAGCAGGGACGCAGTAGGAGACTGTGAGGAAGCAGGGACGCTGTGGGAGACTGTGAGGAAGCAGGGACGCAGTAGGAGACTGCGAGGAAGCAGGGACGCAGTAGGAGAATGAGAGGAAGCAGGGACGCAGTACGAGACTGCGAGGAAGCAGGGACGCAGTAGGAGACTGCGAGGAAGCAGGGACGCAGTAGGAGACTGCGAGGAAGCAGGGACGCAGTAGGAGCCTGCGAGGAAGCAGGGATGCAGTAGGAGACTGTGAGGAAGCAGGGACGCAGTAGGAGACTGTGAGGAAGCAGGGACGCAGTACGAGACTGTGAGGAAGCAGGGACGCAGTAGGAGACTGTGAGGAAGCAGGGACGCAGTAGGAGACTGTGAGGAAGCAGGGACACAGTAGGAGACTGTGAGGAAGCAGGGACGCAGTACGATAGAGTGAGGAAGCAGGGACGCAGTAGGAGACTGTGAGGAAGCTGGGACGCAGTTCGATACTGTGAGGAAGCAGGGACGCAGTGGGAGACTGTGAGGAAGAAGGGATGCAGTAGGAGACTGTGAGGAAGCAGGGACGCAGTAGGAGACTGTGAGGAAGCAGGGACGCAGTAGGAGACTGTGAGGAAGCAGGGACGCAGTAGGAGACTGTGACGAAGCAGGGACGCAGTAGGAGACTGCGAGGAAGCAGGGACGCAGTAGGAGACTGCGAGGAAGCAGGGACGCAGTAGGAGACTGGGAGGAAGCAGGGACGCAGTAGGAGACTGTGAGGAAGCAGGGACGCAGTAGGAGACTGTGAGGAAGCAGGGACGCAGTAGGAGACTCTGAGGAAGCAGGGACGCAGTAGTAGACTGTGAGGAAGCAGGGAAGCAGTACGAGACTGTTAGGAAGCAGGGACGCAGTACGAGACTGTGAGGAAGCAGGGACGCAGTAGGAGATTGTGAGAAAGCAGGGACGCAGTACGAGACTGTGAGGAAGCAGGGATGAAGTAGGAGACGGTGAGGAAGCAGGGACGCAGTACGAGACTGTGAGGAAGCAGGGACGCAGTAGGAGACTGTGAAGAAGCAGGGACGCAGTAGGAGACTGTGAGGAAGCAGGGACGCAGTAGGAGACTGTGAGGAAGCAGGGACGCAGTAGGAGACTGGGAGGAGGCAGGGACGCCGTAGGAGACTGTGAGGAAGCAGGGACGCCGTAGGAGACTGTGAGGAAGCAGGGACGCAGTAGGAGACTGTGAGGAAGCAGGCACGCAATACGAGACTGCGAGGAAGCAAGGACGCAGTAGGAGACTGCGAGGAAGCAGGGACGCAGTAGGAGACTGTGAGGAAGCAGGGATGCAGTAGGAGACTGTGAGGAAGCAGGGACGCAGTAGGAGACTGTGAGGAAGCAGGGACGCAGTAGGAGACTGTGAGGAAGCAGGGACGCAGTAGGAGACTGTGAGGAAGCAGGGACGCAGTACGAGACTGTGAGGAAGCAGGGATGCAGTAGGAGACTGTGAGGGAGCAGGGATACAGTAGGAGACAGTGAGGAAGCAGGGACGCAGTATGAGACTGCGAGGAAGCAGGGACGCAGTAGGAGACTGCGAGGAAGCAGGGATGCAGTAGGAGACTGTGAGGAAGCAGGGAAGCAGTAGGAGACTGTGAGGAAGCAGGGACGCAGTACGAGACTGTGAGGAAGCAGGGACGAAGTAGGAGACTGTGAGGAAGCAGGGACGCAGTACGAGACTGTGAGGAAGCAGGGACGCAGTAGGAGACTGTGAGGAAGCAGGAACGCAGTAGGACACTGTGAGGAAGCAGGGACGCAGTAGGAGACTGTGAGGAAGCAGGGACGCCGTAGGAGACTGTGAGGAAGCAGGGACGCAGTAGGAGACTGAGAGGAAGCAGGGAGGCAGTAGGAGACTGTGAGGAAGCAGGCACGCAGTACGAGACTGCAAGGAAGCAGGGACGCAGTACGAGACTGCGAGGAAGCAGGGACGCAGTACGAGACTGCGAGGAAGCTGGGACGCAGTAGGAGACTGTGAGGAAGCAGGGACGCAATAGGAGACTGTGAGGAAGCAGGAACGCAGTAGGAGACTGTGATGAAGCAGGGACGCAGTAGGAGACTGTGAGGTAGCAGGGATGCAGTACGAGACTGTGAGGAAGCAGGGATGCAGTAGGAGTCTGTGAGGGAGCAGGGATGCAGTAGGAGACTGTGAGGAAGCTTGGACGCAATAGGAGACTGTGAGGAAGCAGTGAGGCAGTAGGAGACTGTGAGGAAGCAGTGACGCAGTAGGAGACTGTGAGGAAGCAGGGACGCAGTACGCGACTATGAGGAAGCAGGGACGCAGAACGAGACTGTGAGGAAGCAGGGACGCAGTATGAGACTGTGAGGAAGCAGGGACGCAGTGCGAGACTTTGAGGAAGCAGGGACGCAGTAGGAGACTGTGACGAAACAGGGACGCAGTAGGAAACTGTGACGAAGCAGGGACGCAGTAGGAGACTGTGAGGAAGCATGGACGCAGTAGGTGACTGTGAGGAAGCAGGGACGCAGTACGAGACTGTGAGGAAGCTGGGATGCAGTAGAAGACTGTAATGAAGCAGAGATGCAATAGGAGACTGTGAGGAAGCAGGGACGCAGTACGAGACTGTGAGGAAGCAGTGACGCTGTAGGAGACTGTGAGGAAGCAGGGACGCAGTACGGGAATATGAGGAAGCAGGGACGCAGTACGAGACTGTGAGGAAGCAGGGACGCAGTAGGAGACTGTGAGGAAGCAGGCACGCAATACGAGACTGCGAGGAAGCAAGGACGCAGTAGGAGACTGCGAGGAAGCAGGGACGCAGTAGGAGACTGTGAGGAAGCAGGGATGCAGTAGGAGACTGTGAGGAAGCAGGGACGCAGTAGGAGACTGTGAGGAAGCAGGGACGCAGTAGGAGACTGTGAGGAAGCAGGGACGCAGTAGGAGACTGTGAGGAAGCAGGGACGCAGTACGAGACTGTGAGGAAGCAGGGATGCAGTAGGAGACTGTGAGGGAGCAGGGATACAGTAGGAGACTGTGAGGAAGCAGGGACGCAGTATGAGACTGCGAGGAAGCAGGGACGCAGTAGGAGACTGCGAGGAAGCAGGGATGCAGTACGAGACTGTGAGGAAGCAGGGAAGCAGTAGGAGACTGTGAGGAAGCAGGGACGCAGTACGAGACTGTGAGGAAGCAGGGACGAAGTAGGAGACTGTGAGGAAGCAGGGACGCAGTACGAGACTGTGAGGAAGCAGGGACGCAGTAGGAGACTGTGAGGAAGCAGGAACGCAGTAGGACACTGTGAGGAAGCAGGGACGCAGTAGGAGACTGTGAGGAAGCAGGGACGCCGTAGGAGACTGTGAGGAAGCAGGGACGCAGTAGGAGACTGAGAGGAAGCAGGGACGCAGTAGGAGACTGTGAGGAAGCAGGCACGCAGTACGAGACTGCAAGGAAGCAGGGACGCAGTACGAGACTGCGAGGAAGCAGGGACGCAGTACGAGACTGCGAGGAATCTGGGACGCAGTAGGAGACTGCGAGGAAGCTGGGACGCAGTAGGAGACTGTGAGGAAGCAGGGACGCAATAGGAGACTGTGAGGAAGCAGGAACGCAGTAGGAGACTGTGAGGTAGCAGGGATGCAGTACGAGACTGTGAGGAAGCAGGGATGCAGTAGGAGTCTGTGAGGGAGCAGGGATGCAGTAGGAGACTGTGAGGAAGCTTGGACGCAATAGGAGACTGTGAGGAAGCAGTGAGGCAGTAGGAGACTGTGACGAAACAGGGACGCAGTAGGAAACTGTGACGAAGCAGGGACGCAGTAGGAGACTGTGAGGAAGCATGGACGCAGTAGGTGACTGTGAGGAAGCAGGGACGCAGTACGAGACTGTGAGGAAGCTGGGATGCAGTAGAAGACTGTAATGAAGCAGAGATGCAATAGGAGACTGTGAGGAAGCAGGGACGCAGTACGAGACTGTGAGGAAGCAGTGACGCTGTAGGAGACTGTGAGGAAGCAGGGACGCAGTACGGGAATATGAGGAAGCAGGGACGCAGTACGAGACTGTGAGGAAGCAGGGACGCAGTAGGAGACTGTGAGGAAGCAGGCACGCAATACGAGACTGCGAGGAAGCAAGGACGCAGTAGGAGACTGCGAGGAAGCAGGGACGCAGTACGAGACTGTGAGGAAGCAGGGATGCAGTAGGAGACTGTGAGGAAGCAGGGACGCAGTAGGAGACTGTGAGGAAGCAGGGACGCAGTAGGAGACTGTGAGGAAGCAGGGATGCAGTAGGAGACTGTGAGGGAGCAGGGATACAGTAGGAGACTGTGAGGAAGCAGGGACGCACTATGAGACTGCGAGGAAGCAGGGACGCAGTAGGAGACTGCGAGGAAGCAGGGATGCAGTACGAGACTGTGAGGAAGCAGGGAAGCAGTAGGAGACTGTGAGGAAGCAGGGACGCAGTACGAGACTGTGAGGAAGCAGGGAAGAAGTAGGAGACTGTGAGGAAGCAGGGACGCAGTAGGAGACTGAGAGGAAGCAGGGACGCAGTAGGAGACTGTGAGGAAGCAGGCACGCAGTACGAGACTGCAAGGAAGCAGGGACGCAGTACGAGACTGCGAGGAAGCAGGGACGCAGTACGAGACTGCGAGGAAGCTGGGACGCAGTAGGAGACTGTGAGGAAGCAGGGAAGCAATAGGAGACTGTGAGGAAGCAGGAACGCAGTAGGAGACTGTGAGGAAGCAGGGACGCAGTAGGAGACTGTGAGGTAGCAGGGATGCAGTACGAGACTGTGAGGAAGCAGGGATGCAGTAGGAGTCTGTGAGGGAGCAGGGATGCAGTAGGAGACTGTGAGGAAGCGGGGACTCAATAGGAGACTGTGAGGAAGCAGTGAGGCAGTAGGAGACTGTGAGGAAGCAGTGACGCAGTAGGAGACTGTGAGGAAGCAGGGACGCAGTACGCGACTATGAGGAAGCAGGGACGCAGTACGAGACTGTGAGGAAGCAGGGACGCAGTATGAGACTGTGAGGAAGCAGGGACGCAGTGCGAGACTTTGAGGAAGCAGGGACGCAGTAGGAGACTGTGACGAAGCAGGGACGCAGTAGGAAACTGTGACGAAGCAGGGACGCAGTAGGAGACTGTGAGGAAGCATGGACGCAGTAGGTGACTGTGAGGAAGCAGGGACGCAGTACGAGACTGTGAGGAAGCTGGGATGCAGTAGAAGACTGTAATGAAGCAGAGATGCAGTAGGAGACTGTGAGGAAGCAGGGAAGCAGTAGGAGTCTGTGAGGAAGCAGGGACGCAGTACGAGACTGTGAGGAAGCAGGGACGAAGTAGGAGACTGTGAGGAAGCAGGGACGCAGTACGAGACTGTGAGGAAGCAGGGACGCAGTAGGAGACTGTGAGGAAGCAGGAACGCAGTAGGACACTGTGAGGAAGCAGGGACGCAGTAGGAGACTGTGAGGAAGCAGGGACGCCGTAGGAGACTGTGAGGAAGCAGGGACGCAGTAGGAGACTGTGAGGAAGCAGGGACGCAGTACGAGACTGTGAGGAAGCAGGGACGAAGTAGGAGACTGTGAGGAAGCAGGGACGCAGTACGAGACTGTGAGGAAGCAGGGACGCAGTAGGAGACTGTGAGGAAGCAGGAACGCAGTAGGACACTGTGAGGAAGCAGGGACGCAGTAGGAGACTGTGAGGAAGCAGGGACGCAGTAGGAGACTGTGAGGAAGCAGGGACGAAGTAGGAGTCTGTAAGGAAGCAGGGACGCAGTAGGAGACTGTGAGGAAGCAGGGACGCAGTAGGAAACTCTGAGGAAGCAGGGACGCAGTAGTAGACTGTGAGGAAGCAGGGAAGCAGTACGAGACTGTGAGGAAGCAGGAATGCAGTAGAAGACAGTAAGGAAGCAGGGACGCAGTAGGAGACTGTGAGGAAGCAGGGACGCAGTACGAGTAGGTGAGGAAGCAGTGACGCAGTAGGAGACTGTGAGGAAGCAGGGACGCAGTACGGGACTATGAGGAAGCAGGGACGCAGTACGAGACAGTGAGGAAGCAGGGACTCATTAGGAGACTCTGAGGAAGCAGGGACGCAGTAGTAGACTGTGAGGAAGCAGGGACATTGTACGAGACTGTGAGGAAGCAGGGACGAAGTAGGAGACTGCGAGGAAGCAGGGACGCAGTTCGAGACTGCGAGGAAGCAGGGACGCAGTAGGAGACTGTGAGGAAGCAGGGACGAAATAAGAGACTGTGAGGAAGCAGGGACGAAGTAGGAAACTGTGAGGAAGCAGGGACGCAGTACGAGTCTGTGAGGAAGCAGGGACGCAGTAGTAGACTGTGAGGAAGCAGGGACGCAGTACGAGACTGTGAAGAAGCAGGGACGAAGTAGGAGACTGTGAGGAAGCAGGGACGCAGTACGAGACTGTGAGGAAGCAGGGAAGCAGTAGGAGACTGTGAGGAAGCAGGGACGCAGTACGAGACTGTGAGGAAGCAGGGACGCAATAGGAGACTGCGAGGAAGCAGTGAGGCAGTAGTAGACTGTGAGGAAGCACTGACGCAGTAGGAGACTGTGAGGAAGCAGGGACGCAGTACGCGACTATGAGGAAGCAGAGACGCAGTACGAGACTGTGAGGAAGCAGGGACGCAGTACGAGACTGTGAGGAAGCAGGGACGCAGTGCGAGACTTTGAGGAAGCAGGGACGCAGTAGGAGACTGTGACGAAGCAGGGACGCAGTAGGAAACTGTGACGAAGCAGGGACGCAGTAGGAGACTGTGAGGAAGCATGGACGCCGTAGGTGACTGTGAGGAAGCAGGGACGCAGTACGAGACTGTGAGGAAGCTGGGATGCAGTAGAAGACTGTAATGAAGCAGAGATGCAGTAGGAGACTGTGAGGAAGCAGGGACGCAGTACGAGACTGTGAGGAAGCAGTGACGCTGTAGGAGACTGTGAGGAAGCAGGGACGCAGTACCGGAATATGAGGAAGCAGGGACGCAGTACGAGACTGTGAGGAAGCAGGGACGCAGTAGGAGACTGTGAGGAAGCTGGGACGCAGTTCGATACTGTGAGGAAGCAGGGAGGCAGTGGGACACTGTGAGGAAGCAGGGACGCAGTAGGAGACTGTTAGGAAGCAGGGACGCAGTAGGAGACTGTGAGGAAGCAGGGACGCAGTAGGAGACTGTGAGGAAGCAGGGACGCAGTAGGAGACTGTGACGAAGTAGGGACGCAATAGGAGACTGCGAGGAAGCAGGGAAGCAGTATGAGACTGCGAGGAAGCAGGGACGCAGTAGGAGACTATGATGAAGCAGGCACGCAGTAGGAGACTGAGAGGAAGCAGGGACGCAGTAGGAGACTGTGAGGAAGCAGGGACGAAGTAGTAGACTGTGAGGAAGCAGGGACGCAGTACGAGACTGTGAGGAAGCAGGGTCGAAGTAGGAGACTGCGAGGAAGCAGGGATGCAGTACGAGACTGCGAGGAAGCAGGGACGCAGTAGGAGACTGTGAGGAAGTAGGGACGCAGTACGAGACTGTGAGGAAGCAGGGACGAAATATGAGACTGTGAGGGAGCAGGGACGCAGTACGAGACTGTGTGGAAGCAGGGACGCAGTAGTAGAATGTGAGGAAGCAGGGACCCAGTAGGAGACTGTGAGGAAGCAGGGACGAAGTAGGAGACTGTGAGGAAGCAGGGACGCAGTACGAGACTGTGAGGAAGCAGGGACGCAGTAGGAGACTGTGAGGAAGCAGGGAGGCAGTACGAGACTGTGAGGAAGCAGGGACGAAATATGAGACTGTGAGGGAGCAGGGACGCAGTACGAGACTGTGAGGAAGCAGGGACGCAGTAGTAGAATGTGAGGAAGCAGGGACGCAATACGAGACTGTGAGGAAGCAGGGAAGCAGTAGGAGACTGTGAGGAAGCAGGGACGCAGTACGAGACTGTGAGGAAGCAGGGACGAAGTAGGAGACTGTGAGGAAGCAGGGACGCAGTACGAGACTGTGAGGAAGCAGGGTCGAAGTAGGAGACTGCGAGGAAGCAGGGATGCAGTACGAGACTACGAGGAAGCAGGGACGCAGTAGGAGACTGTGAGGAAGCAGGGACGCAGTACGAGACTGTGAGGAAGCAGGGACGCAGTACGAGACTGTGAGGAAGCAGTGACGGTGTAGGAGACTGTGAGGAAGCAGGGACGCAGTACGGGAATATGAGGAAGCAGGGACGCAGTACGAGACTGTGAGGAAGCAGGGACGCAGTAGGAGACTGTGAGGAAGAGGGACGCAGTTCGATACTGTGAGGAAGCAGGGAGGCAGTGGGACACTGTGAGGAAGCAGGGACGCAGTAGGAGACTGTTAGGAAGCAGGGACGCAGTAGGAGACTGTGAGGAAGCAGGGACGCAGTAGGAGACTGTGAGGAAGCAGGGACGCAGTAGGAGACTGTGACGAAGTAGGGACGCAGTAGGAGACTGCGAGGAAGCAGGGAAGCAGTATGAGACTGCGAGGAAGCAGGGGCGCAGTAGGAGACTATGAGGAAGCAGGCACGCAGTAGGAGACTGTGAGGAAGCAGGGACGCAGTAGGAGACTCTGAGGAAGCAGGGACGCAGTAGTAGACTGTGAGGAAGCAGGGACGCAGTACGAGACTGTGAGGAAGCAGGGTCGAAGTAGGAGACCGCGAGGAAGCAGGGACGCTGTACGAGACTGCGAGGAAGCAGGGACGCAGTAGGAGACTGTGAGGAAGCAGGCACGCAGTACGAGACTGTGAGGAAGCAGGGAAGAAATAGGAGACTGTGATGAAGCAGGGACACAGTACGATACTGTGAGGAAGCAGGGACGCAGTAGGAGACTGTGAGGAAGCAGGAACGCAATAGGAGACTGTGAGGGAGCAGGGATGCAGTAGGAGACTGTGACGAAGCAGGGACGCAGTAGGAGACTGTGAGGAAGCAGGGACGCAGTACGAGACTGTGAGGAAGCAGGGACGCAGTGCGAGACTGTGAGGAAGCAGGGACGCAGTAGGAGACTTTGACGAAGCAGGGACGCAGTAGGAAACTGTGATGAAGCAGGGACGCAGTAGGAGACTGTGAGGAAGCATGGACGCAGTAGGAGACTGTGAGGAAGCAGGAACGCAGTACGAGACTGTGAGGAAGCTGGGATGCAGTAGAAGACTGTAATGAAGCAGAGATGCAGTAGGAGACTGTGAGGAAGCAGGGACGCAGTACGAGACTGTGAGGAAGCAGTGACGCTGTAGGAGACTGTGAGGAAGCAGGGACGCAGTACGGGACTATGAGGAAGCAGGGACGCAGTACTAGACTGTGAGGAAGCAGGGACGCAGTAGGAGACTGTGAGGAAACTGGGACGTAGTTCGATACTGTGAGGAAGCAGGGAGGCAATGGGACACTGTGAGGAAGCAGGGACGCAGTAGGAGACTGTTAGGAAGCAGGGACGCAGTAGGAGACTGTGAGGAAGCAGGGACGCAGTAGGAGACTGTGAGGAAGCAGGGACGCAGTAGGAGACTGTGACGAAGTAGGGACGCAGTAGGAGACTGCGAGGAAGCAGGGAAGCAGTATGAGACTGCGAGGAAGCAGGGACGCAGTAGGAGACTCTCAGGAAGCAGGCACGCAGTAGGATGCTGTGAGGAAGCAGGGACGCAGTAGGAGACTCTGAGGAAGCAGGGACGCAGTGGTAGACTGTGAGGAAGCAGGGACGCAGTACGAGACTGTGAGGAAGCAGGGACGAAGTAGGAGACTGTGAGGAAGCAGGGAGACAGTACGAGACTGCGAGGAAGCAGGGACGCAGTAGGAGACTGTGAGGAAGCAGGGACGCAGTACGAGACTGTGAGGAAGCAGGGACGAAATATGAGACTGTGAGGGAGCAGGGACGCAGTACGAGACTGTGTGGAAGCAGGGACGCAGTAGTAGAATGTGAGGAAGCAGGGACCCAGTAGGAGACTGTGAGGAAGCAGGGACGAAGTAGGAGACTGTGAGGAAGCAGGGACGCAGTACGAGACTGTGAGGAAGCAGGGACGCAGTAGGAGACTGTGAGGAAGCAGGGAGGCAGTACGAGACTGTGAGGAAGCAGGGACGAAATATGAGACTGTGAGGGAGCAGGGACGCAGTACGAGACTGTGAGGAAGCAGGGACGCAGTAGTAGAATGTGAGGAAGCAGGGACGCAATATGAGACTGTGAGGAAGCAGGGAAGCAGTAGGAGACTGTGAGGAAGCAGGGACGCAGTACGAGACTGTGAGGAAGCAGGGACGAAGTAGGAGACTGTGAGGAAGCAGGGACGCAGTACGAGACTGTGAGGAAGCAGGGTCGAAGTAGGAGACTGCGAGGAAGCAGGGATGCAGTACGAGACTGCGAGGAAGCAGGGACGCAGTAGGAGACTGTGAGGAAGCAGGGACGCAGTACGAGACTGTGAGGAAGCAGGGACGCAGTACGAGACTGTGAGGAAGCAGTGACGCTGTAGGAGACTGTGAGGAAGCAGGGACGCAGTACGGGAATATGAGGAAGCAGGGACGCAGTACGAGACTGTGAGGAAGCAGGGACGCAGTAGGAGACTGTGAGGAAGAGGGACGCAGTTCGATACTGTGAGGAAGCAGGGAGGCAGTGGGACACTGTGAGGAAGCAGGGACGCAGTAGGAGACTGTTAGGAAGCAGGGACGCAGTAGGAGACTGTGAGGAAGCAGGGACGCAGTAGGAGACTGTGAGGAAGCAGGGACGCAGTAGGAGACTGTGACGAAGTAGGGACGCAGTAGGGGACTGCGAGGAAGCAGGGAAGCAGTATGAGACTGCCAGGAAGCAGGGACGCAGTAGGAGACTATGAGGAAGCAGGCACGCAGTAGGAGACTGTGAGGAAGCAGGGACGCAGTAGGAGACTCTGAGGAAGCAGGGACGCAGTAGTAGACTGTGAGGAAGCAGGGACGCAGTACGAGACTGTGAGGAAGCACGGTCGAAGTAGGAGACTGCGAGGAAGCAGGGACGCAGTACGAGACTGCGAGGAAGCAGGGACGCAGTAGGAGACTGTGAGGAAGCAGGCACGCAGTACGAGACTGTGAGGAAGCAGGGAAGAAATAGGAGACTGTTATGAAGCAGGGACACAGTACGAGACTGTGAGGAAGCAGGGACGCAGTAGGAGACTGTGAGGAAGCAGGAACGCAATAGGAGACTGTGAGGGAGCAGGGATGCAGTAGGAGACTGTGACGAAGCAGGGACGCAGTAGGAGACTGTGAGGAAGCAGGGACGCAGTACGAGACTGTGAGGAAGCAGGGACGCAGTGCGAGACTGTGAGGAAGCAGGGACGCAGTAGGAGACTGTGACGAAGCAGGGACGCAGTAGGAAACTGTGATGAAGCAGGGATGCAGTAGGAGACTGTGAGGAAGCATGGACGCAGTAGGAGACTGTGAGGAAGCAGGGACGCAGTACGAGACTGTGAGGAAGCTGGGATGCAGTAGAAGACTGTAATGAAGCAGAGATGCAGTAGGAGACTGTGAGGAAGCAGGGACGCAGTACGAGACTGTGAGGAAGCAGTGACGCTGTAGGAGACTGTGAGGAAGCAGGGACGCAGTACGGGACTATGAGGAAGCAGGGACGCAGTACGAGACTGTGAGGAAGCAGGGACGCAGTAGGAGACTGTGAGGAAACTGGGACGTAGTTCGATACTGTGAGGAAGCAGGGAGGCAGTGGGACACTGTGAGGAAGCAGGGACGCAGTAGGAGACTGTTAGGAAGCAGGGACGCAGTAGGAGACTGTGAGGAAGCAGGGACGCAGTAGGAGACTGTGAGGAAGCAGGGACGCAGTAGGAGACTGTGACGAAGTAGGGACGCAGTAGGAGACTGTGAGGAAGCAGGGACGCAGTAGGAGACTCTGAGGAAGCAGGGACGCAGTGGTAGACTGTGAGGAAGCAGGGACGCAGTACGAGACTGTGAGGAAGCAGGGACGCAGTATGAGACAGTGAGGAAGCAGGGACGCAGTAGGAGACTCTCAGGAAGCAGGCACGCAGTAGGATGCTGTGAGGAAGCAGGGACGCAGTAGGAGACTCTGAGGAAGCAGGGACGCAGTGGTAGACTGTGAGGAAGCAGGGACGCAGTACGAGACTGTGAGGAAGAAGGGACGAAGTAGGAGACTGTGAGGAAGCAGGGAGACAGTACGAGACTGCGAGGAAGCAGGGACGCAGTAGGAGACTGTGAGGAAGCAGGGACGCAGTACGAGACTGTGAGGAAGCAGGGACGAAATATGAGACTGTGAGGGAGCAGGGACGCAGTACGAGACTGTGAGGAAGCAGGGACGCAGTAGTAGAATGTGAGGAAGCAGGGACGCAGTACGAGACTGTGAGGAAGCAGGGACGAAGTAGGAAACTGTGAGGAAGCAGGGACGCAGTACGAGACTGTGAGGAAGCAGGGACGCAGTAGGAGACTGTGAGGAAGCAGGCACGCAGTACGAGACTGTGAGGAAGCAGGGACGAAGTAGGAGACTGTGATGAAGCAGGGAAACAGTACGAGACTGTGAGGAAGCAGGGAAGCAGTAGGAGACTGTGAGGAAGCAGGAACGCAGTACGAGTCTGTGAGGAAGCAGGGACGAAGTAGGAGACTGTGATGAAGCAGGGACACAGTACGAGACTGTGAGGAAGCAGGGACGCAGTAGGAGACTGTGAGGAAGCAGGGACGCAGTAGGAGACTTTGAGGAAGCAGGGACGCCGTAGGAGACTGTGAGGAAGCAGGGACGCCTTAGGAGACTGTGAGGAAGCAGGGATGATGCAGTAGGAAACTGTGAGGAAGCAGGGACGCAGTAGGAGACTGTGAGGAAGCAGGCACGCAGTACGAGACTGCGAGGAAGCAGGGACGCAGTAGGAGACTGCGAGGAAGCAGGGACGCAGTAGGAGACTGTGAGGAAGCAGGGACGCAGTAGTAGACTGTGAGGAAGCAGGGACGCAGTACGGGACTTTGAGGAAGCAGGGACGAAGTAAGAGACTGCGAGGAAGCAGGGACGCAGTACGAGACTGCGAGGAAGCAGGGACGCAGTACGAGACTGCGAGGAAGCAGGGACGCAGTAGGAGACTGTGAAGAAGCAGGGACGCAGTACGAGACTGTGAGGAAGCAGGGACGCAGTAGGAGACTTTGAGGAAGCAGGTACGCAGTACGAGACTGCGAGGAAGCAGGGACGCAGTAGGAGACTGCGAGGAAGCAGGGACGCAGTAGGAGACTGTGAGGAAGCAGGGACGCAGTAGGAGACTGTGAGGAAGCAGGGACGAAGTACGGGACTATGAGGAAGCAGGGACGCAGTACGAGACTGTGAGGAAGCAGGGAAGCAGTACGAAACTGTGAGGAAGCAGGGACGCAGTACGAGACTGTGAGGAAGCAGGGACGCAGTAGGAGACTGTGAGGAAGCAGGGACGCAGTAGGAGACTCTCAGGAAGCAGGCACGCAGTAGGATGCTGTGAGGAAGCAGGCACGCAGTAGGATGCTGTGAGGAAGCAGGGACGCAGTAGGAGACTCTGAGGAAGCAGGGACGCAGTGGTAGACTGTGAGGAAGCAGGGACGCAGTACGAGACTGTGAGGAAGCAGGGACGAAGTAGGAAACTGTGAGGAAGCAGGGAGACAGTACGAGACTGCGAGGAAGCAGGGACGAAATATGAGACTGTGAGGGAGCAGGGACGCATACGAGACTGTGAAGAAGCAGGGACGCAGTAGTAGAATGTGAGGAAGCAGGGACGCAGTACGAGACTGTGAGGAAGCAGGGACGAAGTAGGAGACTGTGAGGAAGCAGGGACGCAGTACGAGACTGTGAGGAAGCAGGGACGCAGTAGGAGACTGTGAGGAAGCAGGCACGCAGTACGAGACTGTGAGGAAGCAGGGACGAAGTAGGAGACTGTGATGAAGCAGGGAAACAGTACGAGACTGTGAGGAAGCAGGGAAGCAGTAGGAGACTGTGAGGAAGCAGGAACGCAGTACGAGTCTGTGAGGAAGCAGGGACGAAGTAGGAGACTGTGATGAAGCAGGGACACAGTACGAGACTGTGAGGAAGCAGGGACGCAGTAGGAGACTGTGAGGAAGTAGGAACGCAGTAGGAGACTGTGAGGAAGCAGGGACGCAGTAGGAGACTGTGAGGGAGCAGGGATGCAGTAGGAGACTGTGAGGAAGCAGGGACGCAGTAGGAGACTGTGAGGAAGCAGTGACGCAGTAGGAGACTGTGAGGAAGCAGTGACGCAGTACGGGACTATGAGGAAGCAGGGACGCAGTACGAGACTGTGAGGAAGCAGGGACGCAGTACGAGACTGTGAGGAAGCAGGGACGCAGTACGAGACTGTGAGGAAACAGGGACGCAGTACGTGACTGTGAGGAAGCAGGGACGCAGTTGGAGACTGTGAGGAAGCAGGTACGCAGTACGAGACTGTGAGGAAGCAGGGACGCAGTACGAGACTGTGAGGAAGCAAGGACATAGTATGAAACTGCGAAGAAGCAGGGACGCAGTATGAGATTGTGAGGAAGCAGGGACGCCGTACGAGACTGTGAGGAAGCAGGGACGCAGTAGGAGACTGTGAGGAAGCAGGGACGCAGTAGGAGACTGTGAGGATGGAGGCACGCAGTAGGAGATTGTGAGGAAGCAGGGACGCAGTAGGAGACTGTGAGGAAGCAGGGACGCAGTAGGATACTGTGAGGAAGCATGGACGCAATATGAGACTGTGAGGAAGCAGGGACGCATTATGAGACTGTGAGGAAGCAGGGACGCAGTACGAGACTGTGAGGAAGCAGGGACGCAGTAGGAGACTGTGAGGAAGCAGGGACGCAGTAGGAGACTTTGAGGAAGCAGGGACGCAGTAGGAGACTGTGAGGAAGCAGGGACGCAGTAGGAGACTGTTAGGAAGCAGGGACGCAGTAGGAGTCTGTGAGGAAGCAGGGACGCCGTAGGAGACTGTGAGGAAGCAGGGACGCCTTAGGAGACTGTGAGGAAGCAGGGATGATGCAGTAGGAAACTGTGAGGAAGCAGGGACGCAGTAGGAGACTGTGAGGAAGCAGGCACGCAGTACGAGACTGCGAGGAAGCAGGGACGCAGTAGGAGACTGCGAGGAAGCAGGGAGGCAGTAGGAGACTGTGAGGAAGCAGGGACGCAGTAGTAGACTGTGAGGAAGCAGGGACGCAGTACGGGACTGTGAGGAAGCAGGGACGAAGTAGGAGACTGCGAGGAAGCAGGGACGCAGTACGAGACTGCGAGGAAGCAGGGACGCAGTAGGAGACTGTGAAGAAGCAGGGAAGCAGTACGAGACTGTGAGGAAGCAGGGACGCAGTAGGAGACTTTGAGGAAGCAGGTACGCAGTACGAGACTGTGAGGAAGCAGGCACGCAGTACGAGACTGCGAGGAAGCAGGGACGCAGTAGGAGACTGCGAGGAAGCAGGGACGCAGTAGGAGACTGTGAGGAAGCAGGGACGCAGTAGGAGACTGTGAGGAAGCAGGGACGCAGTACGGGACTATGAGGAAGCAGGGACGCAGTACGAGACTGTGAGGAAGCAGGGACGCAGTACGAAACTGTGAGGAAGCAGGGACGCAGTACGAGACTGTGAGGAAGCAGGGACGCAGTACGAGACTGTGAGGAAGCAGGGACGCAGTACGAGACTGTGAAGAAGCAGGGACGCAGTACGAGACTGTGAGGAAGCAGGGACGAAGTAGGAGACTGTGAGGAAGCAGGGACGCAGTACGAGACTGTGAGGAAGCAGGGACGCAGTAGGAGACTGTGAGGAAGCAGGCACGCAGTACGAGACTGTGAGGAAGCAGGGACGAAGTAGGAGACTGTGATGAAGCAGGGAAACAGTACGAGACTGTGAGGAAGCAGGGAAGCGGTAGGAGACTGTGAGGAAGCAGGAACGCAGTACGAGTCTGTGAGGAAGCAGGGACGAAGTAGGAGACTGTGATGAAGCAGGGACACAGTACGAGACTGTGAGGAAGCAGGGACGCAGTAGGAGACTGTGAGGAAGCAGGAACGCAGTAGGAGACTGTGAGGAAGCAGGGACGCAGTAGGAGACTGTGAGGGAGCAGGGATGCAGTAGGAGATTGTGAGGAAGCAGGGACGCAGTAGGAGACTGTGAGGAAGCAGGGACGCAGTAGGATACTGTGAGGAAGCATGGACGCAATATGAGACTGTGAGGAAGCAGGGACGCATTATGAGACTGTGAGGAAGCAGGGACGCAGTACGAGACTGTGAGGAAGCAGGGACGCAGTAGGAGACTGTGAGGAAGCAGGGACGCAGTAGGAGACTTTGAGGAAGCAGGGACGCAGTAGGAGACTGTGAGGAAGCAGGGACGCAGTAGGAGACTGTTAGGAAGCAGGGACGCAGTAGGAGACTGTGAGGAAGCAGGGACGCCGTAGGAGACTGTGAGGAAGCAGGGACGCCTTAGGAGACTGTGAGGAAGCAGGGATGATGCAGTAGGAAACTGTGAGGAAGCAGGGACGCAGTAGGAGACTGTGAGGAAGCAGGCACGCAGTACGAGACTGCGAGGAAGCAGGGACGCAGTAGGAGACTGCGAGGAAGCAGGGAGGCAGTAGGAGACTGTGAGGAAGCAGGGACGCAGTAGTAGACTGTGAGGAAGCAGGGACGCAGTACGGGACTGTGAGGAAGCAGGGACGAAGTAGGAGACTGCGAGGAAGCAGGGACGCAGTACGAGACTGCGAGGAAGCAGGGACGCAGTAGGAGACTGTGAAGAAGCAGGGACGCAGTACGAGACTGTGAGGAAGCAGGGACGCAGTAGGAGACTTTGAGGAAGCAGGTACGCAGTACGAGACTGTGAGGAAGCAGGCACGCAGTACGAGACTGCGAGGAAGCAGGGACGCAGTAGGAGACTGCGAGGAAGCAGGGACGCAGTAGGAGACTGTGAGGAAGCAGGGACGCAGTAGGAGACTGTGAGGAAGCAGGGACGCAGTACGGGACTATGAGGAAGCAGGGACGCAGTACGAGACTGTGAGGAAGCAGGGACGCAGTACGAAACTGTGAGGAAGCAGGGACGCAGTACGAGACTGTGAGGAAGCAGGGACGCAGTACGAGACTGTGAGGAAGCAGGGACGCAGTACGAGACTGTGAAGAAGCAGGGACGCAGTACGAGACTGTGAGGAAGCAGGGACGAAGTAGGAGACTGTGAGGAAGCAGGGACGCAGTACGAGACTGTGAGGAAGCAGGGACGCAGTAGGAGACTGTGAGGAAGCAGGCACGCAGTACGAGACTGTGAGGAAGCAGGGACGAAGTAGGAGACTGTGATGAAGCAGGGAAACAGTACGAGACTGTGAGGAAGCAGGGAAGCGGTAGGAGACTGTGAGGAAGCAGGAACGCAGTACGAGTCTGTGAGGAAGCAGGGACGAAGTAGGAGACTGTGATGAAGCAGGGACACAGTACGAGACTGTGAGGAAGCAGGGACGCAGTAGGAGACTGTGAGGAAGCAGGAACGCAGTAGGAGACTGTGAGGAAGCAGGGACGCAGTAGGAGACTGTGAGGGAGCAGGGATGCAGTAGGAGACTGTGAGGAAGCAGGGACGCAGTAGGAGACTGTGAGGAAGCAGTGACGCAGTAGGAGACTGTGAGGAAGCAGTGACGCAGTACGGGACTATGAGGAAGCAGGGACGCAGTACGAGACTGTGAGGAAGCAGGGACGCAGTACGAGACTGTGAGGAAGCAGGGACGCAGTACGAGACTGTGAGGAAACAGGGACGCAGTACGTGACTGTGAGGAAGCAGGGACGCAGTAGGAGACTGTGAGGAAGCAGGTACGCAGTACGAGACTGTGAGGAAGCAGGGACGCAGTACGAGACTGTGAGGAACCAGGGACGCCGTACGAGACTGTGAGGAAGCAGGGACGCAGTAGGAGACTGTGAGGAAGCAGGGACGCAGTAGGAGACTGTGAGGATGGAGGCACGCAGTAGGAGATTGTGAGGAAGCAGGGACGCAGTAGGAGACTGTGAGGAAGCAGGGACGCAGTAGGATACTGTGAGGAAGCATGGACGCAATATGAGACTGTGAGGAAGCAGGGACGCATTATGAGACTGTGAGGAAGCAGGGACGCAGTACGAGACTGTGAGGAAGCAGGGACGCAGTAGGAGACTGTGAGGAAGCAGGGACGCAGTAGGAGACTTTGAGGAAGCAGGGACGCAGTAGGAGACTGTGAGGAAGCAGGGACGCAGTAGGAGACTGTTAGGAAGCAGGGACGCAGTAGGAGTCTGTGAGGAAGCAGGGACGCCGTAGGAGACTGTGAGGAAGCAGGGACGCCTTAGGAGACTGTGAGGAAGCAGGGATGATGCAGTAGGAAACTGTGAGGAAGCAGGGACGCAGTAGGAGACTGTGAGGAAGCAGGCACGCAGTACGAGACTGCGAGGAAGCAGGGACGCAGTAGGAGACTGCGAGGAAGCAGGGAGGCAGTAGGAGACTGTGAGGAAGCAGGGACGCAGTAGTAGACTGTGAGGAAGCAGGGACGCAGTACGGGACTGTGAGGAAGCAGGGACGAAGTAGGAGACTGCGAGGAAGCAGGGACGCAGTACGAGACTGCGAGGAAGCAGGGACGCAGTAGGAGACTGTGAAGAAGCAGGGACGCAGTACGAGACTGTGAGGAAGCAGGGACGCAGTAGGAGACTTTGAGGAAGCAGGTACGCAGTACGAGACTGTGAGGAAGCAGGCACGCAGTACGAGACTGCGAGGAAGCAGGGACGCAGTAGGAGACTGCGAGGAAGCTGGGACGCAGTAGGAGACTGTGAGGAAGCAGGGACGCAGTAGGAGACTGTGAGGAAGCAGGGACGCAGTACGGGACTATGAGGAAGCAGGGACGCAGTACGAGACTGTGAGGAAGCAGGGACGCAGTACGAAACTGTGAGGAAGCAGGGACGCAGTACGAGACTGTGAGGAAGCAGGGACGCAGTACGAGACTGTGAGGAAGCAGGGACGCAGTACGAGACTGTGAAGAAGCAGGGACGCAGTACGAGACTGTGAGGAAGCAGGGACGAAGTAGGAGACTGTGAGGAAGCAGGGACGCAGTACGAGACTGTGAGGAAGCAGGGACGCAGTAGGAGACTGTGAGGAAGCAGGCACGCAGTACGAGACTGTGAGGAAGCAGGGACGAAGTAGGAGACTGTGATGAAGCAGGGAAACAGTACGAGACTGTGAGGAAGCAGGGAAGCGGTAGGAGACTGTGAGGAAGCAGGAACGCAGTACGAGTCTGTGAGGAAGCAGGGACGAAGTAGGAGACTGTGATGAAGCAGGGACACAGTACGAGACTGTGAGGAAGCAGGGACGCAGTAGGAGACTGTGAGGAAGCAGGAACGCAGTAGGAGACTGTGAGGAAGCAGGAACGCAGTAGGAGACTGTGAGGGAGCAGGGATGCAGTAGGAGACTGTGAGGAAGCAGGGACGCAGTAGGAGACTGTGAGGAAGCAGTGACGCAGTAGGAGACTGTGAGGAAGCAGTGACGCAGTACGGGACTATGAGGAAGCAGGGACGCAGTACGAGACTGTGAGGAAGCAGGGACGCAGTACGAGACTGTGAGGAAGCAGGGACGCAGTACGAGACTGTGAGGAAACAGGGACGCAGTACGTGACTGTGAGGAAGCAGGGACGCAGTAGGAGACTGTGAGGAAGCAGGTACGCAGTACGAGACTGTGAGGAAGCAGGGACGCAGTACGAGACTGTGAGGAAGCAAGGACATAGTATGAAACTGCGAAGAAGCAGGGACGCAGTATGAGATTATTGTGAGGAACCAGGGACGCCGTACGAGACTGTGAGGAAGCAGGGACGCAGTAGGAGACTGTGAGGAAGCAGGGACGCAGTAGGAGACTGTGAGGATGGAGGCACGCAGTAGGAGATTGTGAGGAAGCAGGGACGCAGTAGGAGACTGTGAGGAAGCAGGGACGCAGTAGGATACTGTGAGGAAGCATGGACGCAATATGAGACTGTGAGGAAGCAGGGACGCATTATGAGACTGTGAGGAAGCAGGGACGCAGTACGAGACTGTGAGGAAGCAGGGACGCAGTAGGAGACTGTGAGGAAGCAGGGACGCAGTAGGAGACTTTGAGGAAGCAGGGACGCAGTAGGAGACTGTGAGGAAGCAGGGACGCAGTAGGAGACTGTTAGGAAGCAGGGACGCAGTAGGAGTCTGTGAGGAAGCAGGGACGCCGTAGGAGACTGTGAGGAAGCAGGGACGCCTTAGGAGACTGTGAGGAAGCAGGGATGATGCAGTAGGAAACTGTGAGGAAGCAGGGACGCAGTAGGAGACTGTGAGGAAGCAGGCACGCAGTACGAGACTGCGAGGAAGCAGGGACGCAGTAGGAGACTGCGAGGAAGCAGGGACGCAGTAGGAGACTGTGAGGAAGCAGGGACGCAGTAGTAGACTGTGAGGAAGCAGGGACGCAGTACGGGACTGTGAGGAAGCAGGGACGAAGTAGGAGACTGCGAGGAAGCAGGGACGCAGTACGAGACTGCGAGGAAGCAGGGACGCAGTAGGAGACTGTGAAGAAGCAGGGACGCAGTACGAGACTGTGAGGAAGCAGGGACGCAGTAGGAGACTTTGAGGAAGCAGGTACGCAGTACGAGACTGTGAGGAAGCAGGCACGCAGTACGAGACTGCGAGGAAGCAGGGACGCAGTAGGAGACTGCGAGGAAGCAGGGACGCAGTAGGAGACTGTGAGGAAGCAGGGACGCAGTAGGAGACTGTGAGGAAGCAGGGACGCAGTACGGGACTATGAGGAAGCAGGGACGCAGTACGAGACTGTGAGGAAGCAGGGACGCAGTACGAAACTGTGAGGAAGCAGGGACGCAGTACGAGACTGTGAGGAAGCAGGGACGCAGTACGAGACTGTGAGGAAGCAGGGACGCAGTACGAGACTGTGAAGAAGCAGGGACGCAGTACGAGACTGTGAGGAAGCAGGGACTCAGTAGGAGACTGTGAGGAAGCAGGGACGCAGTACTAGACTGTGAGGATGCAGGGACGCAGTACGAGACTGTGAGGAAGCGAGGACACAGTATGAGACTGCGAAGAAGCAGGGACGCTGTATGAAACTGTGCGGAAGCAGGGACGCCGTACGAGACTGTGAGGAAGCAGGGACGCAGTAGGAGACTGTGAGGAAGCAGGGACGCAGTAGGAGACTGTTAGGAAGCAGGGACGCAGTAGGAGACTGTTAGGAAGCAGGGACGCAGTAGGATACTGTGAGGAAGCAGGGACGCAATATGAGACTGTGAGGAAGCAGGGACGCAGTATGAGACTGTGAGGAAGCAGGGACGCAGTACGAGACTGTGAGGAAGCAGGGACGCAGTAGGAGACTGTGATGAAGCAGGGACGCAGTAGGAGACTGTGAGGAAGCATGGACGCAGTATGAGACTTTGAGGAAGCAGGGACGCAGTATGAGACTGTGAGGAAACAGGGACGCAGTAGGAGACTGTGAGGAAACAGGAACGCAGTAGGAGACTGTGAGGAAGCAGGGACGCAGTAGGAGACTGTGAGAAAGCAGGGACGCAGTAGGATACGGTTCGTAGCAGGATAGCACTATGAGATGGCGTGACAGCTGGAAACAACACGAGACGTTAACAATTAGTGGTGACTGTTTCAGTCAATGTGGCGCCAAACAATAATTGAGTGTAAACACAGCTGCTACGAAGTTAAACAAATTGTCAGTAGTGAGATTTTTATGTTTTGCGTGTGAATCCGAAAGCTTGAATTTAATACAACAATTCTAAGCTATTTTCGATCGACGTCCCATCTGCGAAAGCCAACACGCAGTCTCGATGTCCATTACACACACACGCACGCACGCACGCACGCACGCACGCACGCACGCACGCACGCACGCACGCACGCACGCACGCACGCACGCACGCACGCACGCACGCACGCACGCACGCACGCACGCACGCACGCACGCACGCACGCACGCACGCACACACACACACACACACACACACACACACACACACACACACACACACACACACACACACACGTTAATTTCAATTTACACGTTAGTTTCAATTTACGCAGTCTGTAAGTTTTTACTTCGTGCGCTATATTTGCCGATTGCCGAAATGTTGCTCAAATAAAACATATTAAAATTAAAAAGTGTTGGTATTTTCGGACAACTGTTTTTATAATCATTACAATGTGTTGCAAATGTAATACTTTATCTGAAAATAAATACTTTATCGAGGTGATATCGACCAGTAACGCCAATTTCAAATGCAAAACACGTACAGGCTTACATCTTACAATAGAATGAACCCGCCGAACGGTAATCGTAGCTGGTGGTTGGCTCCCCCGTTTCTTCGACACAAAACCGCAACCGTGGTTCTATTCTTAGCCGTTAGATGTCACACCTGTCATGACTATCTTGTATCACATATGTATTGGACTATCCTACTTTGTGAATAGTTACTATGTATATATTCGGACACGTAGACAAATATAGGCAAAGCATAAATAAATTAAAATTGGTGAATGTTGACCATATGCAAGGAAAGAACGTCCATGCTAGTCGGAAGTTGACCAACGTCATTATGACGTGAATGGAAGCGTCAGCGCGTCGTGGAAGCGTCAGCGCGAGCGTCGCTTCCGCTGGACGTTGGGTCGGTCCATCCGTTAAGTTCACTAACATTCTCGCCTTCACGTTCACAACTCAGGCAGGTAATACTTTCTAGCTCGAATGACAATTTTACGATTGACGTTCTCAAAACTAAATAAAACATGCTGTCGATACTTCATACTTTATTAGAGCAATATATTGACAGCGACACCCCAGAAGCAGCAGATAGGCAGTGCTAATTTGCTTTAATTACAAACTTACAACACCTTTTCGAAAGCACAACAAACTATGTTTCCGGTTTTGAAATTATTCTTTTCACAATCATTCAATCAAGACCACATATTTGTATTCGTTCCCATTCCAAAGTTATGCAACTTTTAAAAGGGTGGAGTGCATATAAATATTATTCGTCTTTAACATAGTTCTTTTTAATTCCCACTATCAAAGAGCCACGTGTGGTACGCGATGGCGACGAGCCGGGACGGGGGCGATGAGGGCGATGCGAAGGCGGAGACGTCTGGAACTCCAATGGACAAACTGCGAGAGGCGGCTCTGAAACGAGGTGTAAACGGCATCCAGAGCATGGGACGGTGAGATCACACTTCCGCTCGCACGCACGCCGAACAAAAACACGCTGCCCTGGTGTCAAAAGTGTTACAAACACAGCAACTGGTGCTGCACTGGTACCACAAGCGTTACAAACACAGCAACTGGTGCTGCACTGGTGCCACAAGTGTCACAAACACAGCAACTGGTGCTGCACTGGTGTCACAAGTGTTACAAACACAGTAACTGGTGCTGCACTGGTGCCACAAGTGTTACAAACACAGCAACTGGTGCTGCACTGGTGCCACAAGTGTTACAAACACAGCAACTGGTGCTGCACTGGTACCACAAGCGTTAGAAACACAGCAACTGGTGCTGCAATGGTGCCACATGTGTCACAAACACACCAGCTGGTGCTGCACTGATGTCACAAACACAACATGTATCACGAACACAGCAGTTGGTGTGGCACTGGTTCTTATCTTAACGCTTCAGTAATGCAAAATGCAAACACCACAAGCTGACAACGTTTCCTTGCATGTTTTAAAGGACTACTACATAATGCAGGTCAAGTTTTGCAGCTATGTTTCAAATCCTTTTTCTGCAGAACGTTTCGCATCTTCGATGACAATGGAAACCACACACTCGACTACAACGAGTTTCGTAATGGCCTACGTGACTTTGGTGTGCAGCTGTCTCCGAAGGAGATGAAGCAGATATTCGATTTTATCGACATCGATAAATCCGGAACAATTGACTTTGATGAATTCATTATGACCCTGAGAGTACGTATCGATTATAAAAAAAACTGGGGTCTGCAACCTTGACCAGCATTTTGCACTTCACTCCGAGGTAGAATTCGTCATCAACTAAACGTCTAGGGTAGGGCAGTAGCCAATGGTAAATGGGTCGTCAGTAGCCGTGATGCAGGGTATAGCAAGCTTTAAAAGTAGTGTACACACACATAATTTGGTCACAAACAAGACCATGGCTGTTTGGCTACGGACATGCAGTGTCTAATTACTTGCTTTCACCAAGGTTATTACTATATATATATATATATATATATATATATATATATATATATATATATATATATATATATATATATATATATATATATATATATATATATATCAATCGTGTGACGTCCACGTTTCTTGTTTCTAGTTAGCTTGTGCACTTTCAGCCACCGATGTCTAAGCTACGAATAGACCTGATCCAGAAAGCGTTTGAAAAGTTGGACTCGACGAAGGACGGAGTGATCACCGTGGAGGACATTGAGAGGGTGCGGATGTCGCTAGCGTTGTTTAGTACCCGTGCTTTGCATGTGGACCAACTAGGATTATGTGTTCTTGCGAGCCGTCTCTTCATACTGTTTCACATGCGAGAATGTTTACACTCGCATTACTATTGGAATACGTCATGTTGCTCACAAAGCGTGTATGTCTTCGCCATGAACGAATAATTTCGCACAACATATGGAATCTTATATTATAAATTGTTCCGTGATTGCTACATTGTGCCACAGAAAGTAACGAACATCTATAAAATAATTTTATGATCCCAGCATATGCAATAATGAGGAGAGCATGACGTATATACATATACAATGCGGGCCGTGTCATCCAATGGAATGGTTTATTCAGAAATAATTTGATTTGTGCACAACAAAGACGTTTGGAATCTACATTTACTGCCTTGACATATCGGTTTATTGCATGGGTGTGGTATTCCGTAGCGTAGACCAGAGATAGCATCAGAAATTCACGTAAGCATAGTTCAACATATATGATCTATCTTTTGGACTGTTACAATAGCATTAAAATAATTATCTTCTAATGTTTGACCGACATATATTGAAATCAGCTGTTGTTGTTGACATTGCCAGGTTTACGACGTTCGGAAGCACCCGAAGCACAAGTCTGGCGAATGGACGGATAAACAGGTACTCGAAGAGTTTCTCAACACATTCGAAGTTGGCGGCGTCAAAGACCACAAAGTTTGTTCACATTAATAACATTTGTCACGTACAACCGGCATCGCGCCAGCATCGCTCTTCGCCGTTTATCATCATAATCTTCCGCACAATATTCCTCGTAATGGCCTATGGCTATATGCTTCACTTCCGCGGAATTTTTTCATGGCCTTGTAGTTAACGGTTATTTGTTTCGTCAATATACCATGAAGTTGGCTTCAAGATCTTAAAATCAAATAATTGCAACACTGCAATTATAACATCATATTTCATTCGCACTGCCCGTTTGAGATTCAAGAGACATTTATATTACATTGTGTCATAGAATATTGGCGTAGAGTCGAGTGTGTACTACTAGTTTGAATATTAAAATTTCTTAAAATTTCCAGTATATAATTACATCCCTCTATGTGCAGGTGACGCGCGAAGAATTCCATAACTACTACGCCGGCGTGAGCGCTTCCATAGACAAAGACGTATACTTCGATCTGATGATGAGGACTATATGGAAACTCTGATTGTGTCGTCGCGACGTCGATGTCGCTGTAGAGACCGTAATAAACTGGTGTGTACTTACATTACGAATCTTCAGTCAGTGTATCTATATTGCCAATGAATTTTCGACAAACGCTGCTCCTGCTTCAAATACTTCCCGACACCGAAAAACAATAGTACATACAAAAACAACATACGTAGGATGATCTTTATACCAGGAAACAACGGTGCATAATGAATGAATAACTTTATTTTGGCTACACATACATTTTAAGATATTTACAAGCAACCAAGGAGATCCTCTAGAAACCCCGCGGGGCTTATGACGAGGACCACTCAGAAATAAATCAACATAATTATTTTGTTTCCTTAGGCTTAAGCCAAAAACATATACTAAGCAACATTATTGCATGTGAAATACAATATAATGTAAAAAAAATTGCTTAAATATGTACATACAAATTGTAATTATAATTTTATGAACAAATGCTACACTAATAACCTAACTAATTATTGCACATGAATACATTACAATGTGAACATGAACACATTAAGTAATGCAGGAACCATGAATACATTAAATACTACACAAACATCAATTCATGGTTTTTTCTGCCATGTTAAAATAACGGTAGATGTAAAGTATATGTTATACAAATACAAATTGAGTCTCAACAATGTTGCTTAAATATCAACATATAATTTGTACTTTGAATTATATGAACAAATAATACACTAACTACACAATTGTCATGTATTCATTAAATGTGAGCATGAATACATTAAGTAATACATGATCCTGACTACATTAAATATTACATAAGCATGAAATACATGGTCTTCTCCACCATGTGAAAATAAATGTAGATATAGAGTACATTTTGTACAAATACAAAGTTTCTTATTTGCAGTGTTTACTGTAAAGTCATTTATATTTAGAGAGTAACAATTCTTTCAGTTTATTTTTAAATTGGTTAATGGACACAAGCTGTTTTAATTTACTAGGTAATGCATTCCAGAATACTGGTCCTGAATAGTTTATTGTACATTTCCTGCTGTTTGTTCTTATGTTTTGGATATATTAGCTATTTTGGTTTCTTAGATTATGTTTGTGGATATTTTGTATTCTCGTAAGCATTGATGACATAGAATCTGGGAGTTTGTTATTTGCTGCTTTATACATAAAAATACCTAGTTGATGTTTATATAGATCATCCAATTTTAATAGTTTTAACTTTGAGAATAGAGGATTAGTGTGTGCGATGTAATGAGAATTTGTGATTATCCTAATAGCTTTCTTCTGTAGTATTCTTAGTTTGTTTAAGTTTGTACAATAGGAATTTTCCCACAATAGAGTGCAATATTATGAATGTGATAAGGTCAATGAACAATAAATTGTTCTTATTATATACATAGGGAGAAATTTTTTAATTTGTTAAGCATTCCCACATTTCGTGCTATTTGTTTTGATAGGTTGTCAATATGTGTTGTCCAATTTAAGTGCTCATCTATAAATATCCCTTGGAATTTGGTGAATTTGACATGCTTTATTTTGTTTCCATCTACTTGTATTAAGGCACTGTTGATATTGTATTTTTTTTCCTTTTGGTGTGAATATAATAAAATTTGACTTTTTAGTGTTTAGGGAAAGCTTGTTGGTATGGAACCATGTGGAGATTTTTTGTATTTCTATGTTTACCTCTTCGATGAGAGTGTTGAAGCATGTATGAGCATGGAAGAGACTTGTGTTATCTGCAAACAGTATAGGGTTTAGGATATCTGATACATTCTCAATATAATTTATATATAAAAATAAAGAGTAATGGGCCTAATATAGATTCTCTTGGAACTCCACATGTAATTGTCATATATTTTGAGTCTGCTTTGTTATACGATACATACTGTCTTCTGTTATTAAGTTTGGTTTTTAAACCGCAGGCATTACCTCTTATACCGTAGCATTGAAGTTTATTTATTAATATGTTATTATTTATTGTATCGAAAGCCTTGGAGAGATTAAGAAAAACACCTATATCATACTTTTTATGGTCCATGTTACTTGATATTTTATCAACCAAATCAATCAGTGCCATATACGTAGAATAGTTTTTCCTAAATCCATATTGTTTTTTTGATATTATGTTGTGTTCTGCTAAAAAATTGTAAAGCCTATTGTACATTAGGCGTTGCAGTGTTTTTGAGAGGCATGGAAGGATAGAAAAAGGTCTATAATTTGAGAATAGTTCAGGGTTTTCGCTTTCATACAAGGGGATAACCTTTGCTATTTTTAGTTTGCTGGGCACTATGCCAGTCATAAGTGAATTATTGAAAATGTGGGCAAGTTGATTTGCAATTTGTGGTATAATTTGTTTAATAATGTGTGGATCAACATTGTCAAATCCACTTGATTTCTTGAATTTGCTTATTTTACTAAGTTAATTATTTCCTCAGAATATGTAGGTGTACAGAAAAAAAGTGATGCATTTTTTTTAATAAATAGTATTGGGTCATTACCTGTTTGTGTTAAGTTTACATTAAGGTGATGACCTATGTTGGTAAAATAATTATTGAAATGGTCCACTATTTCCCTTTTGTCTGTACAGTGGGTACCATCTAATGTAATAAATTTATCATTTATTACAGATTTATTATCTTTGGACTTTATAACTTCATTTATGGTGCTCCATGTTTTTCTGCAATAATTTTTTATATAGCTCAAATTTGTCTTTAAAATATTTTTTCTTTGACTGTCTGATTACATGAGTCAGTTTGTTTTTGTAATTTTTGTAGATAATCTCATTTTCGGTAGAAGGGTTGCACTTAAATATTTTGAACAGGTGATTGTTTTGCCTACAGGATACTAATATGCCTTTCTTGAGCCATTCGCTTTTGCAGGTTTTCATCTTAACCTTTTCCCACGGTAAGCATTCATTCATTTGTGTGTTTAGTATTTCCGGAAAGGTATCATATGAAGTGCAGGGGTTTTAATCCTTCAGTTTGAAGTTTGTAACTGTGTTTTAAATTTTCTTATGTTTGCTGAGCTGCGTTTGTAAACAATTTTGTACTCATTTTCTCTTTTTACCCCTAATTCATAAAAGGTAAATATCGGGAAGTGATCTGATATGTTATTATAAAGGATACCAGATTTTATTGAATATTCATGAATGTTGGTTACAATATTGTCTATGAGTGTAGCTGTCTGTTTTGTGACCCTTGTTGGTTTGCTAATTGTTGGATAGAATGCATTGGCAAACATATTATGGATAAAATCTGTTGTTTGGTGGTTTGTGTCAGACCTAAGTAAGTCAATGTAAAAATCTGCCATTAATATGCATTTCTTTCTTTCATTTGAAATTCTTCCTAACAAATCATTAAATTGTATAATAAATGTATTTATGCATGTGTCAGGTGGTTTATACATGTTTTTTTTCGGGTTTGACTTCTACAAATAATGATTCATATAAACAATTTTCAGAGCTTGTATTTATGTCATTTCTTTCCTTAAACTTTAACCTGTTAGCAATATACATACCAACACCTCCTCCTCGTTTTTCCATTCTAGGTTTTGACAGAAATGTGTAATCTGTCATATTATAACTATCAAGACAACAACATATGTAGGATGATCTTTATACCAGGAAAAAAGTGTTTAATTTTTCAGGACACATATTCAGGCTTCTTTTTTTAATATGCATGTCGAAAAGATGCAAGCACATATTTAATATATATATCAACAACATGCAACGAAATACCAAAACAATCTTATTTTAAAGTGTGAATTAAAATAGTTGCTTTAAGACAAACGATCGAAGCTATCGTAGTCAATGTTCAGGCGTTTCCTATTAAAAAGACATTCTTATTTGGGCTGTTTTTGATAAAAGTAATATGTTTGAAAAGTAATAAATAAAGTTATACTCTTACACATTATGTTCCTTTGTGCATTTCCCCAGTCACAGCGAGCATGTCGGCTAATATAAATCCTACATGAAGGATGTAGGCTAATATAAATGCTATACAAATCATATATAAATCCTACTTCCTTTTGCACGGAAAGAAGCAAACATCATACCATTATTTAAAAAGAGTTCGATAAATAAGTAAGGGAATAACAGACCAGTGAGTTTAACGTCAGTTATTTGTAAATGATTAGAAAGGTTAATTAAACCACATTGTGGACTTCCTTTTTGGCAAAAAATATTACATTCACCTCAACATGGATTCCTAAAACTGATGTCATGCTCAACAAATATGTTATGTTTTTTAGAAGAAGAAGTGGATATATGGAGGGATCACCAGTAGATATTATCTACTTAGATTTTCAGAAAGCCTACGACAAAGTACTGTTGTATATTCAAAGACACTACAAATATAACATACACGTGGTTCTTAGGGGTGGCACATAACTGATCTTTATTTGCAAATGCATGTATTACTACTCAGGTAGTTCGCCACTGAACATGTATCACTACACACGTAGTCCACGACATAGACATGCATATTTAACATTTCCCTCCCGGAATAATTATGAAGAAGTCTACTAACAACAACTTCTTCTGTATGCCTACAGTGAAATAATCTATGTAATTATTATAATAACATAGCTATGCACTATCAATGTTACTCAACACTACACTAGTATTCAACCATATCCTGCTAACTAAACTAATGTAACTTGAGTCCACTAACTCACCTATATCTGTTACACTACGGAGAAGCTCACTAATCTCTGTTACACTACAGATGTAGCCTATCTTTCCTATGGTAATCTCGAACCCATACCATGTCTCCTTTCCTGAATGATCTCAGATTTTTATATCCACGCTCCATCTGTTTCTCTATCCGTTTGTTTTCCCGTCGGTTATGCGGTTTTACACTGTCAAGTCGAGTGCGTAGCTGTCTACCCATGAAACGCACTGCTGGCATTTCCCCTGTGACAGCATGCGGAGCATTTCTATATGCCAGGAGGAACTTATCCAGTCTAACCTGGAGTGACTCCCCTGACGATGCCATAGCTTTCAAAGCCTGCTTTACAGTTTGCACAAATCGCTCTGCTTGCCCATTAGAACTTGGATGATATGGCGATGTATGTTTGTGCAACACTCCCAACCAGTCCAAAAAGTCCTTGAACTCCTGAGACTTAAACTGTGGACCATTGTCCGAGACCAAAGTCTGAGGAATTCCCCCTCTACTGAATATCGTCCTCAGTGCATTCACTGTAGCTTCACTGGTCATACTGTTTTGAATGACAACTTCTGACCATTTGGAATAGGAGTCTACAACAATGAGAAGCATTTTCCCCTCCACAGGACCTGCCTAGTCGATGTGTACGCGTTCACCTGGTCGTGAAGAAGGTATCCATGGATGTACCAGTGCGTTCGTAGGATTTCTCTGTACCAACTGACACGATTCACAAGCTTTCGTGCATGATTCAATATCTGCATCCATACCCGGCCACGAGACATATGAACGTGCGACACCCTTCATTTTCACTACTCCGATATGCCCTGTGTGTAGCTCGTCTAGAAGTTCAGCTCGAAATTGCTTTGGAATGATCACTCTCATTCCCCATAACAGAACATCATCCTCAAGAGATAGTTCGTTCCGACGACAGAAGAAAGGTTGTAAATCTAACCGATCCATTGGCAACTTATCAGGCCAACCATCCCGTGTGTACCTCATTACTTGCCACAACAATGGACCTTTCCGAACTGCGGTCTTGATCTGTTCGCTAGAGACAGGTAAGACACCAACATCCAGAACGGTCTTGATCTGTACGCTAGAGACAGGCAAAACGCCAACACCCAGAACGAGAGCCACATCTTCGTCTGTCGATGTACCTGGATTATCGTTTTGTGTAGGTAACTGTGAAAGCCAGTCAACATTGACATTCTGAGCACTGCTCCGGTAACGTACATCATAATTAAATCCAGACAGATACATTGTCCATCGCTGAATGCGTTCTGCCGCTACTGCTGGTATGTCCTTTTTAGGACTGATGATTGCTGCTAGAAGTTTGTTATCCGTGACAAGAGTAAACTTCCTGCCAAACAGAAATGGATAGAATCGCTTCACGCCAACAATGATTCCTAGTCCTTCTCTCTCGATCTGTGAATACTTCTATCTGCTCTGCTCTCGCCAACGAGCGAGATGCAAACTGAATTGGTCACTCCTCTCCATCAGGCATAATGTGAGAAAGCACCGCTCCTAAACCAACTGGCGATGCATCACATGCAACTGTCACGGGGAGACTGCTGTCAAAATGCATCAGAAACCCGGACTTGCCCAGAGCACGTTTCACTGCTAGAAACGCCTCATCCATCATGTCTGTCCACTCAAACTTCCTATCCTTCTCAAGCAAGGTAATGAGAGGATGGAGTGTGGAAGCAAAGTCTGGCACAAACTTTCGATAATAGTTTGCCATGCCGATGAACGACCTCAATGAACTCACATCAGTGGGTCTAGGTGCACCTAGTATGACGGCTATCTTTCAAACACCCTACCCAAATTGCTAACATGCTCTGACTCTGTTCTCCCTGACACAAGGATATCATCAAGATATACCTGGACACCTGGCAAACCCTGTTACACTTTCTCTATAGCGTTCTGCCAGATAGCAGGTGCCGTGGTTATGCGAAAGACTTGCCTATTCTATCGGAATAGACCATTATGCGTTGCTATGGGGTATTCCCTAGATTCCTCGGAAACCTCCATTTGATTGTACGCATTCGCAAGATCAAGTTTGGAGAATTTATCTCCACCAGCCAAGTCAGCCAGAATATCATCAATGTTTATATTCGGCTGGGACACTGTTTTCAACTGAGGGTTAACAGTTGTCTTGTAATTGTCACATAGTCTAATCGCACCATTCTTCTTTGGCACTACTACAACACCCGTTGCCCAGTCACTGCTTGTAACTGGTGTAATGACCCCAGCTTTCTCAAGTTGCCTAACTCCAGCTCAACTTTCGGGCGTAGAACATATGGGACCCGATACGGTTTAGTCTACACTGGTTTTGCTCCCTCTACTAGTTCAACATGTGCCTTAATCCCTTTAAGCAACCCAAATTGTTCATCAAACAAATCCTGATGCTTACTGACTAGCCCATCCAATTGATAATCACGTGACATACACGCAGACCCTGACACTGATCTAAACTTGATCTCGGTCCAGTCAAGTTTGACAGCTTCTAACCAGTCTCTGCCAAACAGTATGTGTCTACTGTCGGGGACAACATACAGCACCAAGTCTACATCATGCGAGTTATGCTGCACATCCACCTTAAACATACCTTTACATGGCACTGATTCACCTGTAAAATAATAATACCTTGTGACTAGGCTGAAGTTGACAGTTTACAAACTTTGACTGATACACATCAACAGGGATCATCGAAATAGCAGACCCGGTGTCAAGCTCCATTGGCAATACAACGCTATTTACAGTAGGACGCACAATGATAGCAGATTTGTCTACATTCAACACACAATTGGTTTGACAATGCACATCTAGTACATCGTACTCAGCTCGATTTGAAAAGTCATCAACTGTCACCGTGTACAACGGTCGCTGTCGCTCACGCTCAGCCGGCTCAGTGTTTTTGTGTCTCTCACGTTTGCCTTGCATTCGTCACATTTTGGCAAAGTGGTTCTCTCGTCCACAAGTGTGGTATTTCTTGCCAAAGGCTGGACATTGTTTCATATCAAAGGCGTGTTCTCGGCCACAGAACTTGCACTTGGCCTGGCCCGGGACAATTCTTCGAACTTCCATTCTTGTCGGGGGCTGGCGTTGTCGACACCGTTTCTCATTTGCTGCACCATTCACATAACTTGTGCCTTTGTGCTCGATTCTCAAATAAATCGTCCACAGTCATGTCATCGCTAAAATCCAGTAGAAATGACAGTCTGTTTCCTGAAAGTGTCAACATTGATTAAGAAGGATCTGTATGGTTCTGATGTTCTCTATATGATAATATAATGTATAGAATATTTCTATTGCGCTAAAATCCTCGGGAGACCCAAGCTCAGCAGCGCACAAAAAAATGGGTTAAGCAGTTCATAATCGATAAGCAGTTTCAGTTGTAAACATTTGGAATGATACGCTGGGGAGCAATGGACGATAAGCTAGTTTAAATAATTTTTAGTAATTTTTTTTATTTTCCCTATTTACTTAACAATAACAAGGAATGAGTTCCACAGATTCGGTGCAGCAACTGACTAAGCTCTAGATGCGACATTTGTCTTTATGCTTGGAACGAAGAGTAGAGTAAAATTAGAAGATCGAAACTGTCTAGGCTGTCTTGCAGGAGTGAGCAGTGAATGTAAATATGCTGGTTGCTTGGATGAAATTGCTTGATAGGTAATTGCCAAAACAATTTACAAATAACAAATAACCCTTGCCACACAATTATGCACATGTTGAAGTTTTAAGATATCCTTGATAGCAATACTGTGACAAAGGGAATTACAGTAGTCAACGATAAGTTTGTGAAATGTGGTGTCTAATACTTAAATTATTATCAATGGTGACTCCTGAATTCTGTGTTGAAATGCTCGGTGTAAAACTGTGCCTCATCACAGTTATATGGTATATGCCACAAGTGAAAAGAAGCCACAAGTGAAACCCAACGATACCTTTTAAATACGCAATGTGTCTTACATACCTATACATCATATTGACATTGATACCTGATATTATTAAATCCGACTTTATCAGAGATCCAACGGTACCCTTGTCCGACTTGTGTGGACAATACTATCATGTACTCAAGGCTTTACTTAATAAACACGACCCGATAACCATAAAATCTGTGTCACACAAACTACAAGCTCCGTGGATGACTCTTGAAATGCTACAATCTAAAAGGCATCGTCGTTATCTTGAACGAGTATGGTTAAAATCACTTGGTAGATCACATTATTCAAAACAGTGTCACTACTGCAACACACAAATGGCTAAAGCCAAAAGCGGATTACTATGCAAAAATTGTCTCAAATAATGGTGAAAATCCAAGTCAGCTATGGAATTGCATAACAAATTCTACACAGAGTGTCTGCTCCGTCTCTACCCAATCGTCGTATTCGCCGGTACATGTTGTTTTGTCGTCAAAAGTATTGCAACTGCTCTCGTTAGCAGTAGACTTCACTACTGCAATTCCCCTTATCACAATTTTGCTCTCAAGGACATATTCAAACTTCAACGTGTGCAAAATTGTTTGTCAAGGGTCACCCGGTCTCCTCGTTTCTATCAATTAATACCGCTTCTTAAATCATTGCATTGGCTCCCTGTCTGATATCGCATTAGTTCTAAGATTTGCACAATTATCGAACTGTTTGTAACTGGAACTGCTTATCGATTAGGAGCTCCTTAAACCATTTTGTTTGGGTGCGTTGCTGAGCTTGGATCTCCCAAGGATTTAGCACAATAGAAGTATTTTATATTATATTGTATTATTGAACTAAACATGTCTTTCTTCCGTTTAGAAAAAAACACGCAAGCAAGCAAGGGAGCAATGTCTTGATTGAACTAATATCTATATAACATCTGTATATATGAAACATATAAAAAACGACATCAATAAAACAATCTCGCCTATGGGACACAAACTGTTTAAAAGATAAGAAATACAAACGTGCTCTTAAAAAAGTACTTTTTCAACGAGAACTTGATATTGTTTGCGTCATTGTGACGTGAAGCGAAGCGTCGCGCGCAGTGTGATGATTTCGCTTCCGCCAGCCGCTTTACGAACAGGTGGACTGGGCTGCGTTTCCTCCTCACGCTAACACGCGAGGTGCTTGGTATGTGCTGCCGACACCAGGAAGCGCGGAGCCAAATGTTAGTATATTGAATCAAGCTATGATTGCGATTGATCAGTAGGAAGGAGGAAGGTTACACAATATATATACTTTGCCATCTGGAACTTGTTGTTTGGGATGGCAATCTTATTAAATATTGTTAAATATATATATATATATATATATATATATATATATATATATATATATATATATATATATATATATATATACTATTACTAGACTTTTATCTCGAAAAATCTTTAAAATGTACTAACCATGCCTCAGTGGCCATATTCTGCTATGTCGGAAATTAAGTTAAGCTAAGGCAGTATACAACAGCCTACTAATGCTAAGTCCTGTCAGAGGGCATGCTCCTGATTCCTTGCCGAATTACATTCTGGTGGAAACGGCTAGTCAGATCGCACTTTGTTTGACAAGTATCGTACAACAGTCCATTTACACGGGTGAGGTTCTACTAAACTGGGAAAATGCCAATATTTCTGCAGTTTTCTAAAAGGGAGATAAGTCAGCCGCCGCAAATTACATGGCAGTATCATGAATCAGTATGCTGCAAACTCTAATAATGTTATTGTGAACGCCCGGCATGGGTTCAGGAATAAGATACTCAACTAATTGGTGCCACAGAAGATATAGTTAAGAACATTAGGAGCTCAGTTTGGTAGCTCTTGTCCACTACCAGACTGAGCTCCTAATATTATACTTTTCAAGTGCATTCGATACGGTGCCCCATGCCCGCCTTGTCAATAAACTTCAATATTACTGGATATATGGTGATGCTACCAAATGGAGTATGAACTTGTTAACCAATAGAACACAAAGGGTAAAGTCGATGGTGAATCGTCAGTGGTGTCCAGTGTGTCGTAGGACACTGTACTCGGCCCACTGTATATCCAGGACATAGGAGAGGACGTTTCTTCGGACATCAGACTCTTTGCAGATGACTTTGAGATGGCATTGCATGTGTCAGCAGCACTGAATATACACATGCTGGTTGATTGGTCGAAACCCTGGCACGTGCATTTGAACGTCAACAAATGCTCAGTTATATACATCATGCGGAAAAGAGTTGTCTAAAGGTTCCGTTACTCCATCCATGGAGACATCCCAGGGGTTGTCGTACATCATCCATATCTAGGAGTTGAGTTCTCGGATGACCTTAGATTGAACTCTCACATTTCACGTGTGTCTGCAAAAGTTAACCGTGTTTGAGTTTCACCCGGAGGAATCAATTCAAATGCTCATAAAAAAACAAATAGTCCGCCTACTTCACCCGGCTTCGTCCGGATCTCGAGTACGTGAACTCTGCGTGGGACCCATATATACAACAACACATCAAAGAAATCGAGAAAGTACAACGACGAGCAGTATATTGTTTTAAAGAAGAACAGCAACAACCAGGAAAGCCGTGTATCTTCAATTACCAGATCATCTTGTTCGGGCAAATAGCAATACACGTGGCCATGGTGACAAATTTATCAGGCCAGGACACAGTTTTATGCCAATGACTTTTTCAACAGAACTGTAAAATACTGGAATGGACTATCAGAAACAGTAGTGTCTGCTCCCTCGTGATTCAAAGTGGTGTCACTTCATCGTGGATCAAAGTAGCGTCACTTCATCGTGGATCAAAGTAGCGCCGCTTTCTCGTAGATCAATGTATATATTTTTATTCAACGTAGCGCCATTTTCTCGTGGTATGATGTAGCGCCACATTCTTGCAGTTCAATGCAGCGGTATCATTTCCTAGAACTGCATTGATTTCCGCACCACCGGCCACTTTGATGGACCACTATGTAATGGTGGTGAGGCTGTGGAGGTAACGGACACCTTTAAATATCTTGGTGTAACACTTGATAACAAGATGACTTTTGCTTCCCATGTTCAAGGTATGTGCAAAAAGTGCCAGCAACGACTATCCCAGTTAAAAAACCAATATCGTTTCATGTTGACCCCAAACTTCTACTATTGTTGTACAGAAATATTATAGAGTCAGTGTTGACATATCTATCTGTTTCCCCGCTATGTCTGTTTCACACAAAAAAATATGCTTCTCCGCATCTGTAAAACTACTTCCAAGATCATAGGCCTCTCCATGCAGCCTGTATCGCAGCTGACTGAACGCGCAATGGTTCGAAAAGCACATGCAGTTGCCAATGACCCCGCCCACCCACTGAACACCGAGTTTGACCTTCTTCCGTCTCAGAGATGATATCGGTGTCCAAAATGAAGAAAAAACAGGTTGAAAAACAGTTTCGTGCCTCAGGCGATAAGTCGTCTCAACAACCTCTGATTTAAGTGTTCATCACGTGCACGCCGACCGCTGAACAGTGTATTTGTGTGTGTCTTAAGAATTGATTCTTATTACCAAACTTACAGCAACTTAATAATAATGTATGTGATCGCATGTATTAAATTGCACTAACTTATGTATGTAAAGACAGTACGATTATATTGTATGGACTACTTTCATGTATGTACTACTGTTAATACTTTTATTAACTAAGTTCATGTATATATTACTTTTATTAATTATGTTTACCATACATTTTATCCTCTTTACCTCCGATGCTCAGCAAGCAGAAGACAATTATCCAATGTTTTATTGGACAATAAACTCGTATCGTATCCTATCATATCGTATCGTATCATATCGTATCGTATCGTATCATGCATGGTTTCATGTAGCACCTTCGTGGATCATATTAGCACCTCTTCTTCGTGGTTGGATGAAGAGCCCCGTCCTCGAGGTTCAAAATATCGTTACTACTTCGTGATTCAAAGTAGCGTCATTGACTAGTGGTTGAACGTAGCTTCACTTCATTTTGGTTCAAGCGTAGCGCCGTGTCCTTGTGGTTCAATGTAGTACATATCACGTATGGTTCAATAAAGCTCCAGTCCTACATCAAATTAGTATCCCCTTTATATTGGTTCAAGCGTAGCGCCGTGTCCTTGTGGTTCAATGTAGTACATATCTCGTATGGTTCAATATAGCGCCAGTCCAACATCAAATTAGTACCACTATATATTGGTTCAAGCGTAGCGCCGTGTCCTTGTGGTTCAATGTAGTACATATCTCATATGGTTCAAAATAGCGCCAGTCCAACATCAAATTAGTACCACTATATATTGGTTCAAAGTAGCGCCGTGTCCTTGTGGTTCAATGTAGTACATATCTCGTATGGTTCAATATAGCGCCAGTCCAACATCAAATTAGTACCAATATATATTGGTTCAAAGTAGCGCTTTGATATTAATTAATTTAAATGCTACTTCAGAAGATTGCTCCTGTATTATACAATGTACTCTGGCTGCCAGTTTTTCCACAGTTTTTCCAGGTGCATTGAACGTGCATATGAGATGATAGTGACTTTGGTGAACGCAGTTGTGACTAAAGACAACAATGGCCGTCCAAGACAATCGGACACAATTAATTTTGGATTTTGGTTATAACAAATATTTGGTGAAGTGTGTTTGTCTGCGAGCAATACACACATCGTTTAGTTATTGTGTTACCTAATTACCGACCCCTGTTGCCATGGTACCAAATGAAATGGCTGTCATAATGGGAAAACATATAGGGTACTTTGCGCACGATCCACTCTCTGTACTATAGCAGATGCACTAATTTCTTTCATTATCATAGTAAATCTACTTATTACAAATGACTTTATACGTCCGTCAATTGCATGACGCACCCCTCTACCCCGGACAATGTTCGTCATGGGTGTGTCATAGGTGCGTCATGGGTGCGTCATGTGTGCGTCATGACTGTATCATGGGTGCGTCATGGGTGTGTCTTGTCCAAACTGTGGGGGTTACGAATAAGTACGAGGGCTGCGTCAAGGTCCGCCGCTGCACCTTTTTAGCTGCAAACGATTAGAACGACGGCCGCCAGCGACGTAATTGACGTATTATTATCCCCGATAAACGACTTAGAATGATTTAGAATGCTGACATACAAACATGTTTGTTAACATGTAGTACAGCTGACGTACAAACATGTTTGTTAACATGTAGTACAGCTGACGTACAAACTTGTTTGTTAACATGTAGTACAGCTGACGTACAAACATGTTTGTTAACATTTAGTACAGCTGACATACAAACATGTTTGTTAACATGTAGTACAGCTGACATACAAACATGTTTGTTAACATGTAGTACAGCTGACATACAAACATGTTTGTTAACATGTAGTACAGCTGACATACAAACATGTTTGTTTTAACATGTAGTACAGCTGACGTACAAACATGTTTGTTAACATGTAGTACAGCTGACATACAAACATGTTTGTTAACATGTAGTACAGCTGACGTACAAACATGTTTGTTAACATGTAGTACAGCTGACGTACAAACATGTTTGTTAACATGTAGTACAGCTGACGTACAAACATGTTTGTTAACATGTAGTACAGCTGACGTACAAACATGTTTGTTAACATGTAGTACAGCTGACGTACAAATATGTTTGTTAGCATGCAGTACAGCTGACGTACAAACATGTTTGTTAACATGTAGTACAGCTGACATACAAACATGTTTGTTAACATGTAGTACAGCTGACGTACAAACATGTTTGTTAACATGTAGTACAGCTGACGTACAAACATGTTTGTTAACATGTAGTACAGCTGACATACAAACATGTTTGTTAACATGTAGTACAGCTGACGTACAAACATGTTTGTTAACATGTAGTACAGCTGACTTACAAACATGTTTGTTAACATGTAGTACAGCTGACGTACAAACATGTTTGTTAACATGTAGTACAGCTGACGTACAAACATGTTTGTTAGCATGCAGTACAGCTGACGTACAAACATGTTTGTTAGCATGCAGTACAGCTGACATACAAACATGTTTGTTTAACATGTAGTTCAGCTGACGTAAAAACATGTTTGTTAACATGTAGTACAGCTGACGTACAAACATGTTTGTTAGCATGCAGTACAGCTGACGTACAAACATGTTTGTTAACATGTAGTACAGCTGACGTACAAACATGTTTGTTAACATGTAGTACAGCTGACGTACAAACATGTTTGTTAGCATGCAATACAACTGACATACAAACATGTAGTTCAGCTGACGTAAAAACATGTTTGTTAACATGTAGTACAGCTGACATACAAACATGTTTGTTTTAACATGTAGTACAGCTGACATACAAACATGTTTGTTTTAACATGTAGTACAGCTGACATACAAACATGTTTGTTAACATGTAGTACAGCTGACGTAAAAACATGTTTGTTAACATGTAGTACAGCTGACATACAAACATGTTTGTTTTAACATGTAGTACAGCTGACATACAAACATGTTTGTTGACATGTAGTACAGCTGACGTAAAAACATGTTTGTTAACATGTAGTACAGCTGACGTACAAACATGTTTGTTAACATGTAGTACAGCTGCAGACAACGATATGTATCCGTAAAATCATATGACGTCATCGATAAGGATTCTGACTTTAAGATATGTCATTGATCGAAAATGGTATGTCAAAATGTCTCCGGGGTGCGTCAAAACACATGGAATAGTACGTAATTATTTTGCCGTAGGGGTCCGTCAAGGAACATATGTGTCTGACGTGTGTGTGTGTGTGTGTGTGTGTGTGTGTGTGTGTGTGTGTGTGTGTGTGTGTGTGTGTGTGTGTGTGTGTGTGTGTGTGTGTATAATATATATATATATATATATATATATATATATATATATATATATATATATATATATATATATATATATATATATATATATATATATATATATATATTAACATTAACAGGTGTAGTAATACAACCAGTGATATGCGGAACACAAATCCAAACAATTGCATTTTCTGTAATGAATGTCAAATGTAAAATATCGAATAACGTTATGTATTACTTGATAGACGCGCACGCTTTATCCGTGAAAAAAAGTGAGTTGAAATAGAGTGAAATTGTTGTAAAATTAATGTCGCTGATAGTGTTGAGTAATTTTTTCGAAGCACCTAACTTCATTTGTAGCTGCGTTGAATAACTATGCGCATACTATGTGCACACTATTTAAATGCACCAATTGGTAGATTCAGTATATGTCAACTGCACACCGCATATATTGGGTTAATTTTTATTGCAAACCCGTTGACTACTAATTATTGGTCGCTAGGTGGCAGCAGCCCTGAACACTCAACATTTGTCACTCTTCCATTAAGGTAGGAGGTTACCTTCAAATCAAGCTTATAGCGCATCGGTCTGCGCATCGTAGTCGTAACATGAAATCAACACAAAAGTCATATTGTCGATTTTTGCCAATAATAAACATAACTTATATATGCCATTTGTAAAGGAACATTAAAAATAACCAGAAACAGCATAACTTTAACGTACTGCCAGTGGACCCCCCGGATGGCAACGTATGTTGTCAGTTCTTTACAGAACTCGTGTGATATTAAGATAGCAAACCCTGATTTGTTGCCAGGCATTTCATTAGTTTTTATATATAATATCATAGAGACGAATAATAAAGTAACATTTCGGCCAACTTTTACTGAAATTACATTACTCGTTTGTTGATAAAATGTGGCATTTTATAACAGTTTTGCTAATTTAGCTGGCGACGTAGATGTTACAATGTCAGATATTAAAAAGTGTGCATGGGAACCCCCAACTTTGTTTACCTTTCTATAGAGATAAATAAAAACCGAACATTTTGGCCAAGGTTTACTGAATTGATATTATTCCTTGTGGGTCAAATATTGAATATGGTCAAAATTGAGCTAAAATGTGCTTGTCATTGATTTAATAAATTACATAAAATAACTAATTTTACCTTTTTAACGCATATTTATCTTATTATGGTTTATTTAATATGGACATATCAAATAGCAATTGTTTGCAGGTTTCATAATATGACTGATTACGACGAGAGCACAGTATTTCGATAATCTTTCGATAATCTCACGTAGCTGTTACTATATCAGATATTGAAAAAATTTGCACGGGACCCCCAACTTTGTTGTCTTATGTCATACAGATATATAATAAATTCATATTTTGGCCACGTTTTACTGAAGTGGTATTACTCATTGTAGATCAAATATTGAACATTGTCAACATTTAGCTCAAATGTGTTTTTACCGCGAATTAATAAAACATATAAAATAACACATTTAAATTTTTTTTGCTAAGCCAGTTTGACATAATAATTATGCTTTATACAATATGAACATATCAAATTGCAATATTCCTGCAAGTTTTATATTTGAATACTAAATGCACCTTGTGTTGTGATTGAACATGATCAGAGTAGAGTATTTTGCTAATTTTGCAGGTTACGTAGCTGTTACTATGCCATATATTTGTATGGGACCCCCTTAGCATGTTACGTAGCTGTTACTATGACATATATTTGTACGGGACCCCCTTAGCATGTTACGTAGCTGTTACTAAGACATATATTTGTACGGGACCCCTTAGCATGTTACGTAGCTGTTACTATGACATATATTTGTACGGGACCCCCTTAGCATGTTACGTAGCTGTTACTATGACATATATTTGTACGGGACCCCCTTAGCGGGTTACGTAGCTGTTACTATGTCAGATATTTGTTACGTAGCTGTTACTATGTCAGATATTTGTACAGGACCCCCAAACTTGTTTTGCCTTCTTGGGCTTTTGAGGTATAATGGATTTCAAACAACCTGTACCATTTAAAGTGTAATTACTTTTATTTCGGGGTATTCGGCCACCTTAACATGTTTTTTCGTCACTGTGGTTTAGTATATTTAATCTATAATAGTAAATATGTAGCAATGTGCTGGTCTACATTAAATGTCATCGAAGGATAAGTTATTTAAGACCTAATCACGTACTTATGTGCATATGTATATTCCTTCTATCCCAGGGTTATGCATTGTAATATAAGAGTCTGTAATTTGCTCCCACTGGAATAAGAAGACATCCTTCCATTCACTGTTAGCTGGCTGTGGGCACAGTGCCCTTCCTTCTACCAGCCCACCTCATCCGACTGTAGGTTTGTTTTTAAATAACAACACGTATTATTTTCACGTTCATATGCTCCTGTGCATTAGCACCACAAACATCTATGTTAGCCCCAGAAAGGGCGTAGTGGAGAATAGAAACTCAAGACTTCTTACATTTGCAGTTAACGATTTATTTACATCCCGTTTATCGCCCACTCTTCCTTTTTCAAGTTGTTCGCTGTCTATTAAATTGTCCCTTTGTGTCGATAGCTTCGATTTATTTTATGTACTATGTGCATACCTACTGACCTTTCATAATATTATACTAATATAATTATTTAAAACTTGATTATGTGGTCATAAGCTGTACTTTGTTATAATAATTATACGACGATAATTATATGTTCATGTTTGCGTTGTATGGGTTAACATCAATTAAGCAAGTACCCTACCAAGCTAGTATCCTACAGACTGTTTACTAACAAGCTGTTCACCAATATGTGTATTATGCCCATATATTTGTCAACTCCCACGCATAAGCTGTGAGTTTCACGGTTTTACATTACATGTCACGGTCTCACCGCAAAGGTCTGAAATAACACGCATATTTTATAACCGTTAGCAATGAAAATTATTACATAAAATATCCCCCTTTTGCTTATTAAACGCGGTCAATTATTGATAAACAGCTTGGCATCAACCAGTGCGACTTTCTTTTAGAAAACAGTGTGCGCACGTATTGAAGATGAGCGACATAGACAACATTGAATCGGACGAGCCACCCATAGACATAGATGTAATGGAGAGGCTATTGTCTATCTCTATGGGGCCACCATCCTCTACAAAACAAAAATTACTAAATATCAAGGTGCTGTCCAGCGAGGTCCGAAGTCAGGCTCTACAAGAACTGATTCCGAGGATTTGGGTAGAATATGGCGAATTGCTGTTCAGCTGCATTCCCCACTTCAGTTATCAAAAGTCACAACTTGGTTCACCGCCTATACGCATAACATACTGCACTCCCCACTTCAGTTATCCAAAGTCACAACTTGGTTCACCGCCTATACGCATAACATACTGCACTCCCCACTTCTGTTATCCAAAGTCACAACTTGGTTCACCGCCTATACGCATAACATACTGCACTCCCCACTTCTGTTATCCAAAGTCACAACTTGGTTCAACGCCTATACGCATAACATAGTGCACTCCCCACTTCTGTTATCCAAAGTCACAACTTGGTTCACCGCCTATACGCATAACATACTGCACTCCCCACTTCAGTTATCCAAAGTCAACTTGGTTCACTGCCTATACGCATAAAATACTGCACTCCCCACTTCAGTTATCCAAAGTCACAACTTGGTTCACCGCCTATACGCATAACATACTGCACTCCCCACTTCTGTTATCCAAAGTCACAACTTGGTTCACCGCCTATACGCATAACATACTGCACTCCCCACTTCAGTTATCCAAAGTCACAACTTGGTTCACTGCCTATACGCATAACATACTGCACTCCCCACTTCAGTTATCCAAAGTCACAACTTGGTTCACCGCCTATACGCATAACATACTGCACTCCCCACTTCAGTTATCCAAAGTCACAACTTGGTTCACCGCCTATACGCATAACATACTGCACTCCCCACTTCAGTTATCCAAAGTCACAACTTGGTTCACCGCCTGTACGCATAACATACTGCCCTCCCCACTTCTGTTATCCAAAGTCACAACTTGGTTCACCGCCTATACGCATAACATACTGCACTCCCCACTTCTGTTATTCAAAGTCACAACATGGTTCACCGCCTATACGCATAACATACTGCACTCCCCACTTCTGTTATCCAAAGTCACAACTTGGTTCACCGCCTATACGCATAACATACTGCACTCCCCACTTCAGTTATCCAAAGTCACAACTTGGTTCACCGCCTATACGCATAACATACTGCACTCCCCACTTCAGTTATCCAAAGTCACAACTTGGTTCACCGCCTATACGCATAACTTACTGCACTCCCCACTTCAGTTATCCAAAGTCACAACTTTGTTCACCGCCTATACGCATAACATACTGCACTCCCCACTTCTGTTATCCAAAGTTACAACTTGGTTCACCGCCTATACACATAACATACTGCACTCCCCACTTCAGTTATCCAAAGTCACAACTTGGTTCACCGCCTATACGCATAACATACTGCACTCCCCACTTCAGTTATCCAAAGTCACAATTTGGTTCACCGCCTATACGCATAACATAATGCACTCCCCACTTCAGTTATCCAAAGTCACAACTTGGTTCACCGCCTATACGCATAACATACTGCACTCCCCACTTCTGTTATCCAAAGTCACAACTTGGTTCACCGCCTATACGCATAACATACTGCACTCCCCACTTCTGTTATCCAAAGTCACAACTTGGTTCACCGCCTATACGCATAACATAGTGCACTCCCCACTTCTGTTCCAAAGTCAACTTGGTTCACCGTCTATACGCATAAAATACTGCACTCCCCACTTCAGTTATCCAAAGTCACAACTTGGTTCACCGCCTATACGCATAACTTACTGCACTCCCCACTTCAGTTATCCAAAGTCACAACTTGGTTCACCGCCTATACGCATAACATACTGCACTCCCCACTTCTGTTATCCAAAGTCACAACTTGGTTCACCGCCTATACGCATAACATACTGCACTCCCCACTTCAGTTATCCAAAGTCACAACTTGGTTCACTGCCTATACGCATAACATACTGCACTCCCCACTTCAGTTATCCAAAGTCACAACTTGGTTCACCGCCTATACGCATAACATACTGCACTCCCCACTTCAGTTATCCAAAGTCACAACTTGGTTCACCGCCTATACACATAACATACTGCACTCCCCACTTCAGTTATCCAAAGTCACAACTTGGTTCACCGCCTATACGCATAACATACTGCACTCCCCACTTCAGTTATCCAAAGTCACAAATTGTTTCACTGCCTATACGCATAACATACTGCACTCCCCACTTCAGTTATCCAAAGTCACAACTTGGTTCACCGCCTATACGCATAACATACTGCACTCCTCACTTCAGTTATCCAAAGTCACAACTTGGTTCACCGCCTATACGCATAACATACTGCACTTCCCACTTCTGTTATCCAAAGTCACAACTTGGTTCACCGCCTATATGCATAACATACTGCACTACCCACTTCTGTTATCCAAAGCCACAACTTGGTTCACCGCCTATATGCATAACATACTGCACTCCCCACTTCTGTTATCCAAAGTCACAACTTGGTTCACCGCCTATACGCATAACACACTGCACTCCCCACTTCTGTTATCCAAAGTCACAACTTGGTTCACCGCCTATACGCATAACACACTGCACTACCCACTTCTGTTATCCAAAGTCACAACTTGGTTCACCGCCTATACGCATAACATACTGCACTCCCCACTTCTGTTATCCAAAGTCACAACTTGGTTCACCGCCTATACGCATAACATACTGCACTCCCCACTTCAGTTATCCAAAGTCACAACTTGGTTCACCGCCTATACGCATAACATACTGCACTCCCCACTTCAGTTATCCAAAGTCACAACTTGGTTCACCGCCTATACGCATAACATACTGCACTCCCCACTTCTGTTATCCAAAGTCACAAATTGTTTCACCGCCTATACGCATAACATACTGCACTCCCCACTTCAGTTATCCAAAGTCACAACTTGGTTCACCGCCTATACGCATAACATACTGCACTCCTCACTTCAGTTATCCAAAGTCACAACTTGGTTCACCGCCTATACGCATAACATACTGCACTACCCACTTCTGTTATCCAAAGTCACAACTTGGTTCACCGCCTATACGCATAACATACTGCACTACCCACTTCTGTTATCCAAAGTCACAACTTGGTTCACTGCCTATATGCATAACATACTGCACTCCCCACTTCTGTTATCCAAAGTCACAACTTGGTTCACCGCCTATACGCATAACACACTGCACTCCCCACTTCTGTTATCCAAAGTCACAACTTGGTTCACCGCCTATACGCATAACACACTGCACTACCCACTTCTGTTATCCAAAGTCACAACTTGGTTCACCGCCTATACGCATAACATACTGCACTCCCCACTTCTGTTATCCAAAGTCACAACTTGGTTCACCGCCTATACGCATAACATACTGCACTCCCCACTTCAGTTATCCAAAGTCACAACTTGGTTCACCGCCTATACGCATAACATACTGCACTCCCCACTTCAGTTATCCAAAGTCACAACTTGGTTCACCGCCTATACGCATAACATACTACACTCCCCACTTCAGTTATCCAAAGTCACAACTTGGTTCACTGCCTATACGCATAACATACTGCACTCCCCACTTCAGTTATCCAAATTCACAACTTGGTTCACCGCCTATACGCATAACATACTGCACTCCCCACTTCAGTTATCCAAAGTCACAACTTGGTTCACCGCCTATACACATAACATACTGCACTCCCCACTTCAGTTATCCAAAGTCACAACTTGGTTCACCGCCTATACGCATAACATACTGCACTCCCCACTTCAGTTATCCAAAGTCACAAATTGTTTCACTGCCTATACGCATAACATACTGCACTCCCCACTTCAGTTATCCAAAGTCACAACTTGGTTCACCGCCTATACGCATAACATACTGCACTCCTCACTTCAGTTATCCAAAGTCACAACTTGGTTCACCGCCTATACGCATACCATACTGCACTTCCCACTTCTGTTATCCAAAGTCACAACTTGGTTCACCGCCTATATGCATAACATACTGCACTACCCACTTCTGTTATCCAAAGTCACAACTTGGTTCACCGCCTATATGCATAACATACTGCACTCCCCACTTCTGTTATCCAAAGTCACAACTTGGTTCACCGCCTATACGCATAACACACTGCACTCCCCACTTCTTTTATCCAAAGTCACAACTTGGTTCACCGCCTATACGCATAACACACTGCACTACCCACTTCTGTTATCCAAAGTCACAACTTGGTTCACCGCCTATACGCATAACATACTGCACTCCCCACTTCTGTTATCCAAAGTCACAACTTGGTTCACCGCCTATACGCATAACATACTGCACTCCCCACTTCAGTTATCCAAAGTCACAACTTGGTTCACCGCCTATACGCATAACATACTGCACTCCCCACTTCAGTTATCCAAAGTCACAACTTGATTCACCGCCTATACGCATAACATACTGCACTCCCCACTTCTGTTATCCAAAGTCACAAATTGTTTCACCGCCTATACGCATAACATACTGCACTCCCCACTTCAGTTATCCAAAGTCACAACTTGGTTCACCGCCTATACGCATAACATACTGCACTCCTCACTTCAGTTATCCAAAGTCACAACTTGGTTCACCGCCTATACGCATAACATACTGCACTACCCACTTCTGTTATCCAAAGTCACAACTTGGTTCACCGCCTATACGCATAACATACTGCACTACCCACTTCTGTTATCCAAAGTCACAACTTGGTTCACCGCCTATATGCATAACATACTGCACTCCCCACTTCTGTTATCCAAAGTCACAACTTGGTTCACCGCCTATACGCATAACACACTGCACTCCCCACTTCTGTTATCCAAAGTCACAACTTGGTTCACCGCCTATACGCATAACACACTGCACTACCCACTTCTGTTATCCAAAGTCACAACTTGGTTCACCGCCTATATGCATAACATACTGCACTCCCCACTTCTGTTATCCAAAGTCACAACTTGGTTCACCACCTATACGCATAACATACTGCACTCACCACTTCAGTTATCCAAAGTCACAACTTGGTTCACCGCCTATACGCATAACATACTGCACTCCCCACTTCAGTTATCCAAAGTCACAACTTGGTTCACCGCCTATACGCATAACATACTGCACTCCCCACTTCTGTTATCCAAAGTCACAACTTGGTTCACCGCCTATACGCATAACACACTGCACTACCCACTTCTGTTATCCAAAGTCACAACTTGGTTCACCGCCTATACGCATAACATACTGCACTCCCCACTTCTGTTATCCAAAGTCACAACTTGGTTCACCGCCTATACGCATAACATACTGCACTTCCCACTTCAGTTATCCAAAGTCACAACTTGGTTCACCGCCTATACGCATAACATACTGCACTCCCCACTTCAGTTATCCAAAGTCACAACTTGGTTCACCGCCTATACGCATAACATACTGCACTCCACACTTCAGTTATCCAAAGTCACAACTTGGTTCACCGCCTATACGCATAACATACTGCACTCCCTACTTCAGTTATCCAAAGTCACAACTTGGTTCACCGCCTATACGCATAACATACTGCACTCCCCACTTCTGTTATCCAAAGTCACAACTTGGTTCACCGCCTATACGCATAACATACTGCACTCCCCACTTCTGTTATCCAAAGTCACAACTTGGTTCACCGCCTATACGCATAACATACTGCACTCCCCACTTCAGTTATCCAAAGTCACAACTTGGTTCACCGCCTATACGCATAACATACACATATATACATTTCATTGGCTACCCCGGAAACAAATATGGGATTGTCTCCACCGGATGACTGAGAGTACATTAACGTTAAATGCAGATAACACATAGTTTCCAATTATTTGTACTCATAAACAGTGTGGCAACTTTGAATGTTTTTTCCCGACACGTTTGGTAAGGGTAATTTTCCGGTCTCCTGTCCGATATCGCTTTATTTTCAAGATAATGTATATATATTAAGCATTTTCATAACAATAGCATATTTACGTTAAGTGTCGTCTCCTGCAATACACATCAGATAGCTTCGATCATCAAGTTCTATTCTACTTTTTGTTACCAGTGTTAAGTCAAACGTCGCATCTAGAGCTTTCTCAGTTTCTCCACCAACTCTGTAGAACTTTGTCGCCAGGAAATATAATAATTGCCGTAACCTAAACACCCACTTATTTAAACTCGCCTAACCCTCGTATCCCCTCAGCTTGCGCATCAAACTGTTCACGTGTGGAACTGCTAACCGATTAGGAACTGTCTAACACTTTTGCTTTGGCTTGGGTGTGTCTATGTTGTGTCTATATTGTATTGTATTGTTTCATATTGCATTGCATTGTATTGTATTTTACCGAGAGTTTTTTACTGCTTCAGCGTGACGAGTCATGGCGGCGGCTAGACGAGCCATTCATATGAACGACTTTATTAAAGAGGATGATAATACTGATGAATCGATTGAGATAATAAAATTATCTCCGTTTGAAAAACAGCGAGAGGCTACTGTGGGTAAAGCGGCCTAAAGGAACTAGGACGGTAAATCGTCATGTTGCTGTGTTGCACCCATCGTCCATATTTAACAAGATTTAACAAGATTTGCCATCCAAGCCAAAGGCCCAGATGGCAAGTGGACAAGGAAGCCATTGGCTTATCGAGAGTCCAACAATGTTCATCTACTTATAACCCGCCCTCCTGATATATGTGTCAACCTTGTTTTTAAACATATTCACGCTGCTAGCAGTTACACAATCTGTAGACAATTTGTTCCATTCATTTATTGTCCTCTGTGAGAACGAATGCTTCCTGATGTCCAATCTACATTGATCCTTTACTAATTTTACCTCATGTCCTCTAGTTCTGCTATCCTTCTTGAGTGAGAAAAACATATTTCTATCAATAATTTCATACCCATTCAATATCTTAAAAACTTCAATCTGATCTCCTCTTAACCTCCTTGTCTCTAGAGTTGTTAAACCACATTCTTTCAGGCGTTCTTCATAACTAAGGTCTCTAAGTTCTGGAATCATTTTAGTTGCTCTCCTTTGTATGCGTTCAAGCGTATCTATATCCTTCTTACGATATGGTCTCCATGCTTGTATACAGTATTCTAAATGAGGTCTAACTATTGCTTTATAAAGAGGTATAATTAACTTTTTTCCCTTGTATGTTATGTTTCTTCTAATCAATCCAAGAATTTGATTACCCTTTGAAGCTGCAATACCACACTGCTCTGAAACTTTCATATCAGCGCTTATTGTAACTCCTAAGTCCTTTTCTTTTACAGTAGTACCCAGAACAGTATCTCCCATTTTATAGTTTACATTCAAGTTCCCATGTCCTGTATGTAGGCATTTACATTTCCCAAAATTGAACAGCATCTGCCATTTCTCAGACCATTTCACTAATCTGTCTAGATCGTTTTGTAAATGTTGTTTATCACCATCAGTATTAACCTTTCTAAACAGTTTTGTGTCATCCGCAAATTTCAGTACGTTACTTGTTATACTGTCGTCCAAGTCATTGATATAAATTAAGAATAATATAGGTCCTAGTACTGACCCTTGAGGTACCCCACTCAAAACCGATTTCCAATTTGAAACTTCTCCGTCTACTACAACTCGTTGTCTTCTGTCAGTCAGCCATTGTTCTATCCAGTCAGTTATGCTATCCCCGATACCATGGGCTTTTAATTTAAGTAGCAATCTTTGATGTGGCACTTTGTCAAAAGCTTTCTGAAAATCTAAGTAGATAATATCTACTGGCGATCCCACGTCTATCCACTTAGTGATTTCTTCCAAAAAACATAACATATTTGTTAAGCATGACCTTGCTTTAAGGAATCCATGTTGAGATGAATTTAATAATTTATGCTTAACGAGGAAGTCCACCATATGGTCTTTAATTAACCTTTCTAATAATTTACAAATCACTGACGTTAAACTCACTGGTCTGTAATTCTCTGACTTATTTCTCGAACCCTTTTTAAATAATGGTATGATGTTTGCTTCTTTCCATTCAAACGGAACAACTCCCTCTTTTAATGACAATATGGGTATCTCTATCAAACTAGTGTATTTATACAGGGTGATCAATTGGATGATATAGCTAACAAAATGAATATTGAACTAAAAAAACTTGTAGCATGGTTAAATGCTAACAAATTATCTCTAAACATTGATAAGACCCAATACATGATATTTAGAACTTCTAACAGAAAACTTATCAAACCGACAAAACTTGAAATTAATGATAATGCTATTAAACAAGTATCCTCTACAACATTTCTTGGCGTCACTATTGATAACAAACTTAATTGAGCTGAACATATTAATAAAGTTAAATGTAAAATCTCTAAAGGGATAGGCATTATCAACAAAGCCAAAATATTTGTTTAACTAGACAATGCCTGGTCACCTTATATTACTCGTTTCTATTCCCTCATTTGACATATTGTATTGAAGTGTGGGGTGGTGCATTTGACTCATATTGTTCAAGTATTATAAAGGTTCAAAAGAAAGCGGTGAGAATGCTCGTATCAGCTAATATATCAACTCATACAAACCTATCTTTAAACTACTAAACATCTTAACGTTTAGACAATTATATGTCTACTCAATACAAATGTTTATGTATAAATACAACAGTGGCTTCTGCCAAACATTTTTGGTAATATGTTTAAACTTAATCAAGATGTTCATAGTTACAATACAAGACAATCTACACAAATACACATATCCATGGCAACTTTAGAAATAAGACTTCGTTCGGTAAGAATTAAGGGTGCTATAATTTGGAATTATTTTAATACAAGACTCAACTTTACTTCTTATTCAATAATAAACTAAAAATGTAAACTTAAGCAATTTATATTACACAATGATGTCAATATATAACATGTATCACAATCACAATTTGTTCGTTTTCTACACCTGCACGCTATTTTTGTATTTAATACTATGATATATGTATGGAGTATAACATTGTATAATGTTCTTCCCCTATTGTTCTCTTTACATTATCATATAGGGTTTACCTTGATTTGATTTGTACATATTGTAAAGAGTTACAATAAATTTGATTTGATTTGATTTGAGTCTCGAGTCCAGATTTCATCAGTTCGTTTTAATGTATTGTGTTAATGCAAAACTTCTGTGAGTAGGGTGACATTACAAATCCGACACTAGATACATACTATTGAAAGAAAGTTGGCGCTCCCGAACATAGCAAGCATAAACACACACGGACAATGACCCTTACATTCAAACACACATGCTCGCACACACAGGCATACACACGCACACAAACACACACACACACACACACACACACACACACACACACACACACACACACACACACACACACACACACACACACACACACACACACACACACACACACACACACACACACACACACACACACACACACACAAATCCATTAATATATTGAAGCATAAATAAGTGTAAATAATTTAGCCTAACACGTTATAATGATATATTTGATAGAATAATAAATAATACAAGAATGCACACATCTCGTGAATGAACAGTAGTGAGTCATCCGCAAAGTATATGTATATAAGGCATAACAAACAGTAACTGCTACGGTGTGTATGAGTGTGTGTGTGGGTGAGCGTGCGTGCGTGTGTGCGTGTGCACATGTGCCTATGTTTTGTTTGTGAATATGTGTGTGTGTGTGTGTGTGTGTGTGTGTGTGTGTGTGTGTGTGTGTGTGTGTGTGTGTGCATGCGAAAGTGTGTGCGTTTGTGTACGTACGTGCGTATTGTGTTTTTGTATTTGTGTGTGAGTCTACGTGTGTTTGTGAATGTGTGTATGTACGTGCGCATGTGCTCGCGTTTGTGTGTGAAAATGCGTGTTCATATGTGGGTGTGTATGTGTAAGTGTGAGTATGTTTTTGTGAAGGTGTGTGCGTTGCGCTGTCGCGTTCACACAATTATACGTGACATTCACACACCGCCGTATTTCGACATACAGAGTATTTCGTAGCTTTGACGTCAACGGAAACCAGAGGCTCAACTACAAAGAGTTCTGTAGTGGTCTCCGCAATGTCGGACTGAACATGACATCGGTCGAGACTCGGCAGATGTTCAGCTTCGTCGATAAAGACCTTTCTGGCTCTGTTGACTTCGACGAATTCATTGAAGCTATGCGGGTATGTCCGTAAAGCATAACGTGTGTGTTATGTGAACACTCTAGACGACGAGCTGGGGATGACACCATATAAGACTTTAAAACATAGACTGACACAAACGACAACAATTTGATTGGATATCATATATTGGATATCATTTAGCTGGTCTGGTAATAAAACATCTCAAACAAAAATTATTCTAGGAAGCAACATAGAATATACAAGAGAACAGGTATCACACAAACAACAGGTTACGGTGAAATATGTCTGCCCCGAATGTAGCAATGAAACATGGGGGGAATTTGAAGCTATTGAATGTGATATAAGTAAGGGCTGGTTTAAAAACTGTCAGAACATGTCAGACTAATTACAAGCAGCTTTAACCAGCGAAGAGGAAAAGCAAATCAGTTGTTTCTGTCAATCTTGACAAAGGGGAGCAAAGGCCGTTATGTCCCTAATTATTATTATCATCCCCGACCATCAAGACAAATTCGAAAACAAAACTAAAAACACAATGGAAATGAAACAAGTAGATCTACAAAGCGGAGTCAACCATCTAGATAAAACCACCATGGAAACCCAGTCATTACACGGTATGGCAGGTGCAATCCATATAGAGCCAATGACTGACATGAAAGAATTGCACTCAAATAAATGACAGAAGGATCGGAATGAAAAACAGTGTTGCATATAATGTGCCAGAGGGGACGAGCACTATGAAAGCAGACAACGTAATTCGTGATAGTCAGGTAATGACGACACTATATGAACATACTACTGATGGAATATACCAGCCAGATGTCCTGCAAGTAAGAAGACTTGGCAGTAAGGTGGCAAACGTAACCGAAACACAAGAAACAGGAAATCATCCTTTATTTGTAACCTTCCCGGGTGAGAAAAGGGAAGCATTAGGGTTGAAAAACCTGTATGGACTATAAAAAAGGCGAATCATTGCATGATGAAGGACAACAGAGAGAAGGAGCGATCCCTACAGAAAGAGGCTAGAGAAACATTACTGCAAGAAGAGACAACACATTGTATCTGCCTGTTAAGAAGACGACCAGGAGAAAGACGCATAACCAAAGTAAAGAAAAGGGGAGATCTAACCAACCAAGCTCGGGCACTGCCAGAGCTGGATAAGTAATCGTGTGGCACACAAATGTTGATGTGCTCAGTAAGGAAACACTTACAGAACTAATATGCAAAATTCGACGCTTCCATATGTTGTAGCAGTGTCAGAAGTAAAAAGTAAAAACCACAAGAGACTCGTGACTACCCAAGAGTGCAATATCGAAGGATACAATCTGAACGTTGGTGAGCACAATTGAGGTTTTGGCAGGATGGTAAGGCAAACATTAAGAAAAGAACGGGGATAACTTGATAAAGAACAAAGACGACACTGATGATCTAACAAAGCAGAATATCTTCTATATTTACCAGATATTCAGTTGAATACAATCCTGAGGAAACAACAAGATGTTTTAAAAAAGTCGGAACTTGCAATATTGACCCATTGAGAGTAACAATGAAGCAAAATAATCTAAGCATATACAAATCAGCAAGACCTGATGGATTTCAAACTCGTATCCCAAATGAATTGGCAGATACTATTAATATTGCACTATCCATCATATCCAAGACATCGCTCACAACTGGCGCGCTACCCACAGATTTGAAAAATGCAAACATACTTGCTATACGCAAAAAGGGAAACAAACAACAAACTCATAATTACAGACCAGTCAGTCTGACCAGCGTAGTAGGGAAAATATTGAAGGTTATAATCGGATCATTCAACACATGAATAATAACGACCTGCTCAGCCACATGAGAATCGGTAAATCACTTATTAATAATTACGGACACACTGGGACCAGATCATACAATACTAAACACCACATACAATTTAAGGATATTAGAATAAAAAAATATTAACAAAGCCAACTCAATGATGTGCATAATACGGCGTACCTTCGACCACATGAATGAAAAACTTCACAACAATGGTTATGTACCTTGTCCGCCCACACATAGAATACGCTAATCTAGCATATCACAGTCCTTGAAAACGTCCAGCGTAGAGTTACCAAATGAATTCCTGGTCTTAAAGACCTTGACTATTAAGAGGGTTTATATAAACTAAGTTGACCAACTCTGGCTTATCGTCGACTCAGAGGAGACATGGTAGAATAATGTCAGATATTAACAGGGAAATACGATGCTTCAGTTTCATCTTGTTTAATTACAATAGAGAGACAATGATTCTGACACACGAGGACATAACCTAAAAAATACCCAAAAAAAGATGCAGAGTAAACATAAGAAAATATTAATGTGTCCACCGATGCACGTATGGAACAGTATCCCACAGTCTATGGTGGAGGCTATATTTATCCAATCTTTTGAGGGAAAATAGACATGTATGAACTTGTAAGAACCTGTATAAACCTGTAAGAACTTGCAAGTATTATTTCGTACAGATAACAATAAAACAATGGAACATTATTTTCTTAAACATAGTGGCATATTTATTCAAACATTACAAATGTTCCTTTTATCTATTGTTCTCTTAGCGAACGAATACTTTGTGATATCCAATCTACATTGTTCTAATGTAAACATAAATAAATGGAATATTTATACTGATTGTATAAATATGCGGCTATGTTACATTCTTAAAAATAGTGGTATATTTTACAATCAGTATAAATGTTCCGTTTATTTATGTTGGCAAAGGGAAGGCAACGCCTGGATTTAACACTGGTCTTGTTTGCCATTAGGAGCAGTATTTGTGCTTTGAATGGAAATCTGCAAAGCTTGGTTTATCGCCAAATGCGGAGCACGCATTCAGTGAAATGAAGGGATGAATAATTTGGAATGCCAATAAAAAGAACTTTTTTGCCACGTTTCAATGTTTATTGCTGTAGTATATTTATATATATTTACGGTCAAGACATTTTCAAAACGCGAATTTGTCAGACCAATATATTTTCTGGTGAAACATATTATATAGCCTGGTTTATGAACTCATGCAAATGCAGTTGAATGCACGTTTGAATGTTGAGCATTTGGACGCGCATTCCAATACAACCATGATATACACATTGCATTTGCATTTGAATGCGACCCCCAAACATTTGATTGTTCAAATGCCCAGACAAATTAATTTCGATTATTGTTATATTCTGCACCTGTGTATAGTTGTATTTCAATGCTTGTGTTAGTACATCCAACTGTGCTGCTCTGATGATTAAAACTTATGTTATTGTACATTTTGGTTTTGGTCAAATGTAATCAAAATATTACATCAAAACAAAACAATTGCATGTTAATGCGATTATAGGAGATGGTGTTTGCATTTACATTTGCATTTGAATTGACAATACCCTTTGAGGACTTTGCTCCAATATAAAAGCATTAATTCACCCAAACGAAACAATCCGCGTAAGTAAAGTAATGTAAGGTAAACTAAAAAAGCCGGATGGGAGGAAATTGAAATTGGAGTGACCAACGTAAAGGATGTTCCAATGAGTCATATATCCCGGCACATAAAAACAAAACTGTTGTGGCATGAATTATTCTTATACCTTACATATTGAGGTTTAATATGTATGAAATATGAGAAAAAAACATAGTTGTGCATTTATTTCTCCGAGCTCACACATGTCTCGTTACATTACGTGTGCGAGAAGACATTGAGATCAACAGCGGAGAGTGGATCCTGTTGTCTCTTATCGCAGCCGCCCATTAGCCCGGTACGGATGGCACTTATTGACGCAGCGTTCAACAAGCTCGACAGTAACAATGATGGCATCATAACCGTCGCCGATATGAAACTTATCTACAACGCCAGTGCTGATCCGAATGCTAGGTCTGGCAAGTTGACAGTAGAACATGCACTCGAGGCATTCCTGAAGCAGTTCGACGGGGGGCGTCCAGACAGCAAGGTTAGGCAGTGTTACTTAATTATTTTAGTTTTGCTAACGTCTGCACGTCTGGTGATACAATGCAGCAACTGAAGAACTTGACATGTGCCTCTTAGGTGATGACAACATTTGTGTCTATGTTACACAGAGTTACGTTGGTATTATGAGCATAACAGATAATAAGATCACCAGTCCTGTAGTCTAAATCAACTGAAGAACGCGCTGCTCCCTTGGGCTTATGTGAAGTCCAACGTCTGCTTCAAATGCACGTGGCATCACAACTTGTGGACATTTGCTAAGGTAAGGCACATGAAAGAGTCATGATCACATTTGTAAGATGTACACATACTGTTCTACTTCTATCAAAATACAAAGAAAAGCAAATACTGAAGTTATGTTAAAAATTAACGTCATATTGTTCTTGCAGTAGGGGAAGGTCGGGTAAAGGTGGCCCCTTAAGTTATGTTAAAAAGTAACGTCATATTGTTCTTGCAGTAGGGGAAGGTCGGGTAAAGGTGGCCCCTTAAGTTATGTTAAAAAGTAACGTCATATTGTTCTTGCAGTAGGGGAAGGTCGGGTAAAGGTGGCCCCTTAAGTTATGTTAAAAAGTAACGTCATATTGTTCTTGCAGTAGGGGAAGGTCGGATAAAGGTGGCCCCTTAAGTTATGTTAAAAAGTAACGTCATATTGTTCTTGCAGTAGGGGAAGGTCGGGTAAAGGTGGCCCCTTAAGTTATGTTAAGTTATGTTAAAAAGTAACGTCATAGTGTTCTTGCAGTAGGGGAAGGTCGGGTAAAGGTGGCCCCTTAAGTTATGTTAAGTTATGTTAAAAAGTAACGTCATATTGTTCTTGCAGTAGGGGAAGGTCGGGTAAAGGTGGCCCCTTAAGTTATGTTAAGTTATGTTAAAAAGTAACGTCATATTGTTCTTGCAGTAGGGGAAGGTCGGATAAAGGTGGCCCCTTAAGTTACGTTAAGTTATGTTAAAAAGTAACGTCATATTGTTCTCGCAGTAGGGGAAGGTCGGGTAAAGGTGGCCCCTTAAGCGCTGATTGACAACGTCATATTGTTCTTGCAGTAGGGGAAGGTCGGGTAAAGGTGGCCCTTTAAGTGCTGATTCACCTACATTTGATATTTTTTTTACAAAAAAGGTTAGTATGTGTAACACAACCCAGTTAAATATCTTGGTTACGTGTATGCATAATATTGCTCCTCTGTCTTAATAAATATTATAAGCCAGATGTGTTTTTAAAAGACACCCATTTTTTTATTGAACAAAACAAATTTCGCCGAACAGAATAGACAAGGCGTAGTGACGCTGTCTTCCTTCTATTTCTTATTTTTCGTTTTATCAGCTTTCTTTGAACTGCTTGAGCTTGGTTGTGGGCAGGTTACCAGTTTCCCTTTTGCCTCGAGTGCGGTCTTGTATTGGCTGCCAATAATGATGCAGGTCTTCCCTCTCTTTGTTGCTTTCCTCACTGTAGCCTAGTTGATTTTGGGTATCGGCGAAACAACCGAAATTGCAATGTGCCGCGCCTGCCGGTGTGTCGGTGGCGGCGCAGACATGACGGTGTCTCGGTCAGGAGGTGGCGCATCGGTGTCTCGGTCATGTGGTGGCGCATCGGTGACTCGGTCACGCGGTGGTGCATCGGTGTCTCGGTCGGGTGGTGGCGCATCTATGTTTGACTGGCGTCCGAGGTCAGTCGGATGAGCAGCAGCAAAATCATGCTCGTCGAAAACGTTGCGATCAATCGGCCATATGCCGGTTTTTCGGAAGCCGTTCACTGCTGTTCTCATTGTAGCAGCACGGACTTACCCTATTCCGAACATTTCTACTATTTGGAACGTTGACACAACTCGACCTGTGTGGGACCGTAGCAAACATTCTACCGCCTGGGTGTAATATGTCATAAGTGGCGTCATGAATCTGGCTACGAAGCGGTGGTAGGCAGATGACAGATGCTCGCAAAATTGGTTGTAACCATTTCGATGAAAGACAGTTTGTTTGTGTTCGTTTTGTGGCCAACTGGGATCAAAAGAACGGGTCTTGCTTCGGATGGGTTTGCATGCTTCAGGAAGTGCTCGAAACACATCACAAAGATGTGGGATTGCATCCATCCTGTCTCGTGCGCTATTCCGATTGACTCGGGGAGTGCGTGGTTCATCTACTCGTGTTTCATCCTCTTCCTCGGGAAAATGAACAATGGTGGTATAAATGATCCAGCCACACTCATGCAAATTTCTACCGTGACAAGTTGTCTCTCAGCAGACGACAGTGAACCAACTTGTTTCTTTCACCGACTGGCGATTATCTAAGATGGTCGATTGGGTACGGTAGTTATTCCTGTCTCGTCTACATTGTTGACACGATCTAGGGTAAACCTCTTCGCGTCTTGCACCGTTTCCAGTAGATTGAAGAACGCGTTGACGGCTCCTGGTTGAACGCTCTTGCGCTAGCTGCCGGTGTAGTTTCGGGTGTTCTCAAAGGAATCTCGTCACTGTGGCAAGCCATAAAGTCATGACACCAGTCCTTTCTAGCTTCGCCAGTCCTGCGGTAGAAGTTATGCTGAATGCTGTTCGCTTCTGCGTAATCATATGCGACCCTCTTCAGTTGCGACAGGGTGAAACCAAAAAGCCTGCTCTCCATACGTTTGATGTGCGTAACGAGTTCTAACTCCATCGCTGGTGAAAAAACATGTCGGTATCTGCCCAGACCCTTTCCTGCTGCAACCGCGACATCTCCCACGCTCTTGCATCTTCGTTGCAGGGTGGGGCGGGGAACCCCAAACTGCTTAACAGCACGCTTGAGCACCATTACTTTTCTGCGCACAGCCTCGATAGCCAACTGCATGTTGGCATCATTCTATGTTTGATGGTTCGTTGTTTGTTTGTTTGGAAAATCTGTAACTGAACCAGTTTAAAAAATTATTGCGTTGATTCGGTTAATGCAATGTATTTATTAATTAATTAACTAATTAACACAAGTTTGTTATATAACCTACATATATAACCTACATATTAAATTATACATATTAATATTATCAAAGTATATTATTATATTAGTACCTTATAGCAACGCCTACGGTATAACCACATTATCCATGATATGCTCAGCATCTGCGGCCAAAGTGGGCCCCATGGTTTCAATAAGTGCATTCACGTCAAAATGAAATTGCTCATTCAGCTAACTATAGACTATTGTTATATATATATACCACGTTTATGGTTATATACCTTCCCCATTTACACAAATGTGGAGATTGTAAGACACGTAAATTATTTTAGGAAAAGTGCACAAAACACAAATTTGCAACTCACCGTTTTCAATTCGCACCAAGCAGACAACTACGACGTTGAATGGTGTCTCTTGACGGGTTTGTAAACACTACTACCGTTCATTTGACTGCAGTGCATATCAGGGTCGATATGACAGTGGGGGCCCACATTTGCCGAAGGGCCCATTTTACCCGACCTCCCCCTAATGAAAGAACGATACTACGACATTTAAATTTTTTGTTTTAGTCATAGAATTTAGTCAACTTTACATCATCTCAGTAAAGAGTGCCCCAAATTTAATGTGAACAGCAAGCCAATTATAAGCGAGCAGAGTGATCATGTTACCCTGTTCGGCTAAAATGCAAGGCATATGTTTAGAATGTGTTTCTGAGATGCCACGCGAGAAGAAGAATGCATAGGCTACACTATATGTTAGAAGTATGCAAGCCGCGGTCACAGGTGTCGCTGTGATCAAGAAATCCAGATAAACCGAGAAAGTGCTGAGAAACATTGAAAAAAAAGAAGACGATTGTTAATTCTGGACAAGATTATGCATTTTTTTGTGAGCAAACCATATATCCAGTATCCATATATCCATTTATCCATTGCCTTACAAGTAAACATTCGTAGACCCTTCTATAAAGGAAAGTTGTATCACTTTTGGAGTTGTAGTATTGACCACTGCTACGCAAGTTTTTCTGCGCTGGAATGGATATATGAATGAATGAATGTTGACACTACAACATAATATAATATATTCATTCATATATATATATATATATATATATATATATATATATATATATATATATATATATATATATATATATATATATATATATATATATATATATATATATATATATATATATATATATATATATATATTTAAATATATATATATATATATATATATATATATATATATATATATATATATGCATATATATGTATGTATATATAAATATATATATATATATATATATATATATATATATATATATATATATATATATATATGTGTGTGTGTGTGTGTGTGTGTGTGTGTGTGTGTGTGTGTGTGTGTGTGTGTGTGTGTGTGTGTGTGTGTGTGTGTGTGTGTGTGTGTGTGTGTGTGTGTGTACATAATAATTTATTGTAAATCAAATAATTATCCTACATTAGTGTGGAGAATTCTGCAACTTCTGTGCTGGCATCAGCTACACACAGAAAAATGATGAAGACTTCAAAAGCTCAATACAATCCTCGTGGAACCTTGCGTGACTGAACGGTGGCGCGACATCAAATATATATCTAAAAGCGTGAACACTTGTCTCCGTGTACAGTGATAGTTGGGCGTAGCGGTAGACGAAGAAAGAGGCAAGTTGTGGATCTTTCCATTCAGAATAATGCAGTCTATGTATCCGCTTTTACTTTCTGGTTAAGTTTCCGGGGAACATTTTTTCACAATACATTGTTCTATTTTCTTACGAATATATAAAATTGTGCAATTTTCTTACGAATATATAAAATTTTGCAATTTTTTTTAAATCGTAAAAAATACCTATCACAAATCCACTAATACTATTTAGCCTTCACAAAAGAAAATTTAAATTATAGAGAGCTATCTATGAATTCAAAATGGCTATCCGTCAATCCAGTATACCTGCCACATAGAAACATAATATTGGTGGTTAGTAGTTAATTTTCAAGTCACGGAATACAATCAAAATGTTTTCCCAATGTTGCGCTCTAGCTTTATTGGTTAGTACATATATCAATGTATGTCATTTCCTTTGTACTATTTGCATCCATTCGTGTGATAAAATTTGTTTAATTCTAAAATGACGTCACTTATCATTCATTTTGCACACTATGTATTGTTTTAATGGAATGCAAACGCACTTTTTTACCTTATCCAATCTCGGAAATTATACAATTCAGATTCATTCATCCCTTGACCGGGCCGATCGTAGGGATGCGCGCTTGGGGGCTTCCACAGAGATCTTTCTCCATATGGGAAGGTTATGAGCAGCATAGCATAATTCCTGTGGCTCTAGACCCGTCCACTATAGATTGTTGTCCATGTACATTTTTTGTGGTCTTCCTCGCTTTCTGCCGCCTTTCATCGTGCCTTGTAGTATTTCTTTGGCAAGTGTGTTTTGTCTATTTGTATGACCAAAACCATTGGAATTTTCGGCGTTTTACTGTGGCCAAAAGCGGTTCTTGTGGTCCTGCGGCTTCGGTGATGGCTTGCGTTACTGATATATTTGTTATGTGGTCTCTGTAAGAAATTTTCAGTATTCTTCTGAAAAATGTAATCGCAAATACGGCTATTCTTCTTTCGGACTCGGCTTTCAGGGTCCAGCTTTCGCATCCGTGTGTAAGCACTGACACAACCAGGCTTTTATAGTCGTATCTTTGTTGCCGTTTTGATGTTGTTGTTGCTCCATATCTTCTTGAGTCTCGCTATCGCTGATGTTGCCAGGTTTATCCGTGTGCGTATTTCCTCTGTGGAGTCGCCCTCAGTGATGATGATCGACCCGAAGTACTTGAATGATCTTACTTCTTCGAGGCGTTCTCCATTCATTAATATAGTACTTCTTGGCGCTATTCTGCTGTTGACCATGATCTTGCTCTTTTCTTCACTTATTATTGCCATTCCGTAAGCATGCGCTCTCCTTTCCAGTGTTGTTGTAAATTCTTGTAGCTCCTCCTCTGTTCCAGCGATTAGGTCAATGCCATCTGCGAAGCGGCAAAAGGCATACCTGGGGTACTCCGACCGATGGTCGAAACGATTGTCCCACTTCTTCATTTTGTATCACTGCACTCGTTCATGGTCCACGTAGCGATTCGAATAGTGTCACTAGTCCTTCGTCGATGTTATATCATCGCATTACTCGCCAGAGTCCTTTGTGCCACACACGATCAAATGCCTTTTTGAAGTCGATGAAATAGTGATATAGGTCTTGATGATGATCAACGTGTCTTATGTTGAAGATTTTTATTTTGCTTCTTTTCGGCCGGAAGCCTGCTTGTTCTTCTGATAGCAGTTCTTCTGCTTTGCCTTTAAGTTGGTTGAGTATGATTCTTAGCATTGTTTTACTGGGATGGCTGATCAGATTATAGTTCTGTACTTCTTACAGCACCGTAAGTTCCCTTTCTTTTGTATCATTATCATGTTGTTTGATACGTTAGGCTTGTACGTTGTCTGCGCCGGGGGATTGTTGTGTCTTCAGCATTCGGATTGCCTCATCCACTTCTGCTGGGAGAATGGGCGTATCAACATTTTGATTTTGAGGGGATATTGTCATCTGTGTTCAGTTCGTAGTTGTAGAGTTCTTTGCAGTATTCGGTCCATCTCCCAGGTACTGCTTTTGTTTGGCAAGGAGTGTGCCGTTTTTGTCTTCGATGTTTGACGATCGGCTTGACCCTTTTTTGGTGAGGGCTTTCAATATGGAATAAGCCTGTCTGGACTTTCTTCCTTTCATCCCAGTCTCTACTTCAATGCACCGTTCGTTTATTCAGTCGTTCTTTGCTTTTCTCATTCTGATATCTTTATTTAGTTCTCGATACAGTTTGTGCACTTCTTCGTTGGTGGTTCTTGTATTTTTCATATCTCGTCTCTGGTCGCAAAGCTTCAATACTTCGTTACATACCCATGGCTGACGCTTGATCTTTGATTTGCCTAGGACTTCCTTACATGTGAAAATAATTATGTAATACGATGATCTTCATATTATGACATTGATAAGTTTACCATTTTAGCAAACAGTAGCACTAACCGTTTTAGTATTCGAAGCTCGAACATTCAGTTTATAAATGCAAAGTTTAACGAACTTGAAATATTCGTAGAGGACTTACGATGTATCAATTTTAAATTTAGCGTAATATGCATACAAGAGACGTGGAAAGCTGATAATGGTGATTTCTCTCAATTTTTTTATGAATATGATTGTATAACACAGGGGAAAAAGTGTAGCAACAAAGGAGGGTTACTCATATATGTGGACAATTAATATATATATATATATATGAAGCAAAAATTAATCTAAATACGTTTGAACATTGGGAAGGGCTAATGATTAAAGTAACTGGATATAGTTTTTCAAAGACAATGACCATTGGAAATGTATACAAACCTCCAACAACATGCAATGAAAATATTACAAAATTCATTGATGAATTTTCATCAGTTATATCATCTCTGGAAACTAGCAATACTAATCTCAATATAGCTGAGGACTTTAATATAAATATACTTAAAATAAATGAGAACAGAACCTATAACGATTTTTTATACTTTAATGTCACATAATCTCTACCTTCAAATTACTTTCCCGACTCGTTAGAACAAATGGAACACTGATAGATAACGTTTTTGTAAGCTAAATAAATCAATATTAGAAAGCATTGCTGGGATTTTCACCAAAACATTTTCAGATCATCAACCTTATTTTTTATGTCTAGACAATATTCCAAAAATAGAATTTCCTCCCAAATTAAAATAAATAAATACACAAAGTGAAGAAGCCATGCAGAAAGTAAAAATTCAAATTGATTCCTATAACTGTTACAACAAATTACATAAAAATCAAACCCCAATCTAAATTATAACATAATGCATGAATAAATTATGCGTGCAAAAAATAAGTTAATGCTAATTAAAATAATGAAATTTAATAAATACAAACATAAAAATTCGACATGGATCACTCAAGGTCTGCTAAATATACTTGATATCGGCACATACTTTATAAACAATTAAAAATGTCTGACCCTAATTCCCATGATTATGAAACCACAAACACTATCCTCAAAACGTACAACTCAATATTAAAAAGAAATATTCTTGCAGCTAAACAAATTTATCTTGAATCACGATTTAACTGATTAAAAAATTACATAGGAAATACTTGGAAAACCATCAATGAAATTCTTTAAAACAGTAGAGGAAATTAAAACATACTCGACAATTGTTTAAGTAAATTGTACTAGTATAACTGTTGAAACTGATATAGCAAACACATTCAATAACTATTTTACAAACATAGATCAAACTATTGTTGAAAGCATTCACCATAAATGAAACAAAAACTACTACTTAAATACACAAGTTAAATATTTTTTCAATTAAAGAATGTTAATTAAGAAACTGTAAGGAAAACAATAAATGATCTTCCAACAAAAACAGTAGTGGATTCGACGGCATTTATTCAAAATTGTTGAAAATAATTGAATCCGCTATCATTTAATCCTTAACCTTAGTAACTAACCAAGTCATAACTACAGGCATATTTCCTTATAAACTTAAAATTGCAAAAGTAATTAAAATTTTCAAGAACGATGACCCAACATTATAAAAAATTATAGCCCTATTTCACTCCTTCCAACTATTTCTAACTATTTCAATCAGTTATCTGCTTATTTTATTCATTCTAAGCTATTATATATGGATTTAGACCTAATCATTCAGCCGAATATGCATCACTCGAACTAATAGATATAATGATTACTCATATGGTTAGAAATTACTTACCAATTAGTATTCTTTTTTACATTTGCAAGGCATTTGATACTATAGACCATCTAATATTACTAAATAAATTAAGATACTATGGCTTAGATGATAAAACCCTAACCATATTATTTAAAAACTATTTAAACAACCGTAAACAGTACACCGAATTTGATGATACCACATCTGAAACTTTACTCATTAATGTTGGAGTACCACAAGGCTCCATCCTTGGACTACTATTATTTACTATATATACAAATGATTTCTCAAAAGCCAGCCAAATGTTTAACTTTATAATATATGCTGATGATACCACTTTATTTAGCACTATTGAAACTTTCAGTGATAGCGTCCAAAATAAAAGTACAGAATTAGTAATAAATGAAGAACTCCTCAAAATAGTTGAGTGGCTTAATACAAATAAGTTATCACTAAATAAAAGTAAATCTAAATATATGACCTTCCAAATGCCAAACAAAACTACACAGACTTTATTTCTCAAAATAAATAATATAGATATTGAGAAAGTGGAAGAATTGAACTACCCAGGCTTAACTATAGATACTAACTTAAATTGGAAAAAATATCAAATAAGTGTTCCAAAACTATACGAATACTAAACAGATTAAAACACGTGTTACCTTAAGAAATTAAAATTATGTTATACAATGCATTAATATTACCTCATATTAATCACTGTATTACGACATGGGGATATCAACGAAACAGATTAGTGAAAATACAAAATAAAGCAGTACGAATTATAACATTAAGCAAATACAATTCACACACAGAACCACTTAAAAAAACTTAACACACTAAAAGTAGAAGCCTTACTAAATCTACAAGAACTAATATGTTATTACAAATATAGACATCAAAATCTACCTGTCTACTTATTGGTAAATAAACCCAAATACCTGCATTCACAACTATAATATTCGGAGAACAGCTTTTATATATACTTACAGAACTAAACATGAATTTGCCGACAAAATTCTTAAATACAACTTGCCACAATATCCACAATATCCCTGATTTAGTTATAGACAAGATAGTGACTCATAGTTTGAAAGGCTTTTCAATTTATGAAATATAACGACACATGCACTATTCTAAATTGATATATATGCCAACTAAATTAAATAAATTATGAATGTGTGTAACACAGCAAATGCAATTAGACTTTTCAATATGTACACATGCTTACACGCGTACAGGCGAAAACAACACATAAAACTAATACAACACACCATCACACACTTAAATTGATTATACGTTAGACACAGACAAAAACACACTTTCTACTTTCTTAATGTAGAAATATATGTATAGGGAATATATGCTTATTTCTTATTTTTAGTTTAGGTGGTTCCTACGATAGCGACCAGTATTGGTCTTAGTAGGAGTCTCCCGTCCCACAGCAACTATGTTTTTCTTTTTTTGGTTGTTGTTGCATAATGTATTATTTGTGTTGATGATTTATTGGTTGTTATTGTATAGTGTACAGTTCTATATATGCATGTATCATATCATATATCATATCTATATAATTTATATTGCCACTCAACGTCATTTATGCTGTTGGGACAAATAAAATTTATCATTATCCTTATCCTTAGCGGTGTCGCGCATTGCTGTTCAGACTGAGTTGACAAAGTTGTTGATATTCTGCTCCAAGAAGTTAAGCGCTGCAAGTCGTCCTCCAGTTGTGCGTTGCAATGTTTGGATCTTGCAGTTTCTCTATGTCAAATCTTATCTGAGGTTTTTTTCCGATTCTTCATGCAACCTCAGATTTATTGTCATAATTACAAGATCGTGATCATTCCCTACATCAGCGCAGGCAGTTCTTGTTTTCGGCTTGTTGATGCTAGACGGGAATCGCTGAGATGTCAAAATGTAGTCGATCTGGTCGTGTGTTTTCCCGTCAGGAGAATGCCATGTTGTTCTCCTGGATCTCTTGTGTGGGTACAGTGTGTTTGATATGGTAAGGTATTTACTGCGTCAGGAGAATGCCATGTTGTTCTCCTGGATCTCTTGTGTGGGTACAGTGTGTTTGCTAAGGTAAGGTCTTTACTGCGTCAGGAGAATGCCATGTTGTTCTCCTGGATCTCTTGTGTGGGTACAGTGTGTTTGCTAGGGTAAGGTCTTTACTGCGTCAGGAGAATGCCATGTTGTTCTCCTGGATCTCTTGTGTGGATACAGTGTGTTTGCTATGGTAAGGTCTTTGCTGCATGCACATTCTAGGAGTCGTAGCTCCTGTTGTTTATGTTTCCACATCCGAATTAGCCGACTATTCCTGCCCAGTCTTCATATGCACCTTCACCTATCTTTGCATTCCAGTCACCGATGATTATGGTTATATCCTTCTTCCGTGTTCTCGCGATTGTCTCTTCGAGTGTCTTGTAGATCATTTCAGTTTCTTCGTCGCTATGCGATGTTGTTGGGGCGTAAACTTGTAGAACAGTGATGTTAAGATTTAATTCAGATTTAGGTTGTCAAATACCCAAGATGGCTTGCGAGTTAAACCCGTCCCTCCGTGTGTGTGTGTGTGTGTGTGTGTGTGTGCTTGCGCGCGAGCGCTCGCCTACGTGCGTGCGTGCGTGCGTGCGTGCGTGCGTGAATGCGTGCGTGTTTATGTGTGTTCATGCGCGTCTATGCGTACTTATGCGTGTTTATGCGTGTTCTTTTTCAGATTAAAGCTATATTTCATATTGGACTTCAACAGTGATGTAATTTTTTGTATGTCTGGAGATTTCCAGTTTTAAAACTGTCGATTTGAAACCCGTCTCGAGAATGGAATGTGGTTGGCCGGACTTGTGTTTTCCCCTGTTGCGCCTCTGAGACAGATGATAGAGGGTGATCAGCGGCTCTCGTCACTCGTTATGTTGTATTTTCAATGTAACATTCGCTGAACGCTTGACACAAGACGTTCTCGCTCTTTCGACAACGTAGCTTTTGGATGCGCGGTTTGAATATTGTGAATTGGCCTGAAAAGGATGTTTTGACATCAGCTTTCGACAGCTTTGTGTTGTTGCAATTGAACAGTAGGCTCGGTATGCTGAGGAGCTATGGAAGGTAATATCTCTAATATGCAACTTTACCTTGTCGACCATAGGAACGCAGAAAGAGTGTTGGTAAAGACTGAAGGAGGTTGGTAATGTTCTAAGCTTCTACTCGAGGTGGCGTCAAGTGCTGGCATCCGTTGTCTGTGACAATAATGCTAGGCAAACTGATGTGATCTAAACCATGGCATATCTTTAAAAACATAATGACACCTCTAAGAAGCACACGTTGCAGTAACATTTGATGTCCTCCGGTAGTCGCCAGCGACAAAATAAGCTGTAAAACGCTGCACTTGTTCCACTTTCTGGATATATGTAATGGTGTGTGGTGACCAGATGGCAACGATTTCCTCACTTGGCGCAGCATGTAGCTTCCTCTTTGTTAAGCCAAGGGTCACACTGTATATATTACTCAAGGCAACTGTCTTTTTAAATGTGTGCTTGGACATAGCACGTGACACGATCCCCTCACCCCCGTTAATTCACTAGGTGTGCCACTAGTGGCTTCGGGGTTGCTGGTCATATGCGTTAGCGTTACTGTGACGTGTATAACGTAAAGCGTCAATATGACGTGTAGTAAAGCGTCATTATGACGTGTAGTGATGCGTCATTCCAAGAATAATGCGCAGAGGTTGAACTTCCGCCTTCGTGATGCACAAGCCTGGCCACTTTACAGCTAGCGAACTGACTTCACTGCACCATACATATACACTCCAGGCACTTGATTCGCGTAGCTGCGTCCAAGGAGCCGGGAATTAGATGACAACATGAGCATGTTGTTCTCTAGATAAAACATGAATCTGCTAGAACGCCAAAACAGAAAATTTGCAAAGTCTACGAGAAGTTTGTGAAACCGATAACGCAGGCGTGTGTAACAGAATTGAGGTATGCTTAGAAGTCGTTTGTGTCTCATCTGTTTAGTTTGTGCCGGTGCATATTTTTAGAAGTGCACTATTCTGTGTTCAGCATGGTATGCTGCCTCCATTGTATGCTATGCTACCTACATGGTATGCTGCCTCCATTGTATGCTATGCTACCTACATGGTATGCTGCCTCCATTGTATGCTATGCTACCTACATGGTATGCTAACTCCAACAACACCGAAGTATGATAGTTTTTTTTTGGTAAGCCAGTTTGCATTGTCACAAGAAAAAATAAATGAACAAGCAGGTATCACATTGAACAAGTACGTGTCCAGCTTGATAGCAAATATGTACTTTTCCGGCTAGTACCAGTTTCTGTTGTCATGGGAGACAAGCAGTTGTCCGGCTAATACATACCAAAGAGACAAGTTCATTTGTTCGCCTTTCATTTGAAATATACAGTGCACAACAGGTTAAACAGTTTCAGGGTTTCAATTGACCAGCAGACGTTAGCAATATCGCTTCAGCTCTCATATTATACATAAACCTGAAGGGCATGCTTGTGCGTCCAATGCATAAAGTGGAGGACC
>OY759271.1:9949733-9972233 GCA_963662155.1 Lamellibrachia columna | reverse complement strand
CTTTCCAAATGTGTTCTTTGGGTCTTTATCAAACACTGAACTATTCTATTCGTTTAGCGTCGCTTTAATTCCCACGAATCACTGGGAAGTAGCTTCGTGTAAATCGATATGTAGCACTTCTTGCCGACGGACGGTTCCAGATGGTGTCGGGTGACATACGGTTCCAGATGGTGTCGGGTGACATACGGTTTCAGGCGACAAACGGTTCTAGATGGTGTCGGGTGACATACGGTTTCAGGCGGTTTCAGGCGACAAACGGTTCCAGGTGGTTTCAGGCGACGTACGGTTTCAGGTGGTTTCGGGCGACGTACGGTTTCAGGTGGTTTCAGGCGACGTACGGTTTCAGGTGTTGTCGGGCGATATAACGGTTTCAGGCGGTTTCGGGCGACAAACGGTTCCAGGTGGTTTCGGGCGACGAACGGTTTCAGGCGGTTTCAGGCGACGTACGGTTTCAGGTGTTGTCGGGCGATATACGTTTCAGGTGGTTTCGGGCGACGTACGGTTTCAGGTGTTGTCGGGCGATATACGGTTTCAGGTGGTTTCGGGCGACGTACGGTTTCAGGTGTTGTCGGGCGATATACGGTTTCAGGTGGTTTCAGGCAACGTACGGTTTCAGGTGTTTTCAGGCGACGTACGGCTTCAGGTGGTGTCGGGCGACGTACGGTTTCATGTGGTTTCAGGCGACGTACGGTTTCAGGTGGTTTCAGGCGACGTACGGTTTCAGGTGGTTTCGGGCGACATACGGTTTCAGGTGGTTTCGGGTGACGAACGGTTTCAGGTGTTGTCGGGCGACGAACGGTTTCAGGTGGTTTCGGGCGACGTACGGTTTCAGGTGGTTTCGGGCGACGTACGGTTTCAGGTGGTTTCGGGCGACGTACGGTTTCAGGTGGTTTCGGGCGACGTACGGTTTCAGGTGGTTTCGGGCGACGAACGGTTTCAGGTGGTTTCGGGCGACGTACGGTTTCAGGTGATTTCGGGCGACGTACGGTTTCAGGTGGTTTCGGGCGACGAACAGTTTCAGGTGTTGTCGGGCGACGAACGGTATCAGGTGTTTCGGGCGACGTACGGTTTCAGGTGGTGTCGGGCGACGTACGGTTTCAGGTGGTTTCAGGCGACGTACGGTTTCAAGTGGTTTCGGGCGACGTACGGTTTCAGGTGGTTTCGGGCGACGAACGGTTTCAGGTGTTGTCGGGCGACGAACGGTTTCAGGTGGTTCGGGCGACGTACTGTTTCAGGTGGTTTCGGGCGACGTACGGTTTCAGGTGGTTTCGGGCGACGTACGGTTTCAGGTGGTTTCGGGCGACGAACGGTTTCAGGTGGTTTCGGGCGACGTACGGTTTCAGGTGGTGTCGGGCGACATACGGTTTCAGGTGGTTTCAGGCGACGTACGGTTTCAGGTGGTTTCGGGCGACGTACGGTTTCAGGTGGTTTCGGGCGACGAACGGTATCAGGTGTTGTCAGGCGACGAACGGTTTCAGGTGGTTTCGGGCGACGTACGGTTTCAGGTGGTTTCGGGCGACGTACGGTTTCAGGTGGTTTCGGGCGACGTACGGTTTCAGGTTGTTTCAGGCGACGAACGGTTTCAGGTGGTTTCGGGCGACGTACGGTTTCAGCTGGTTTCAGGCGACGTACGGTTTCAGGCGGTTTCAGGCGACGTATGGTTTCAGGTGTTGTCGGGCGACGTACGGTTACAAGGCCCGTCAAAAGTGTAATAAAAATTAGGAAAATATCTTTACACATTAGACCATTGACAAAGATTTAGCTTGACATATGTTACTGATGACATATTAATAGTTTTCACTAATGTATTGAACTCTTCTCACGACGTATCTGCAAATGTGTGACGTACGGTTCCATAAAAAGCTTCCCCAGATCGGTTTTGGGACTTCCCACAAGCAATTATGCAATGTTTCTTTTAGCTGAAGCATCACGTTCTATGAGAAATCCATGTTATTTCTTGATATTGTGTACTGCATATGCCTTTATGAAGTAGTGTGACGTTACGGTTTCACAAAAACCTCCACAAAATAAAATTATCTGGGAAATTCAGGGATTTGACCAGAAATTTTAATATTGTTGTTAGTAATTCCCGAAATATATGCCATTATAGATGACTATTAACTCTATGCCTTACATAGGCGATTCGAATAATAAAATCTCCTTAAAGACGTCATCGTGTAAACATTGCACAAAAAGGAGCAAACATGACCCATTTATTGGAGACAGTACTCAACGTTTTCATGGTACTTATGTAACGCACGCACACACACACACACACACACACACACACACACACACACACACACACACACACACACACACACACACACACACACACACACACACACACACACACACACACACACACACACACACACACACACACACACACACACACACACACACACACACAACACACACACACACACACACACACACACACACAAACACACACACACACACACACACACACACACACACACACACACACACACACACACACACACACACACACACACACACACACACATATATATATATATATATATATATATATATATATATATATATATATATATATATATATATATATATATATATATATTTATATATACATACATATATATGCATATATATATATATATATATATATATATATATATATATATATATATATTATATATATATATGGACCTCGTCAAGATAGTAGCATTCTAATGACATTTTACTAATAATTATAATAGCAAGTTTTTTTCAGAAAAGAAATACGGACACAATTAATTGCCTCGTAATTACCGCCATTGTTAAGGAATGTCAAAACTACTAGTACTATGCCACCAGTGTCATAATGTGACACGTTAGTTGAGATAATGGTTACTAGCGATCTTCTTTTGTAAAAAAAAAAAACAGTTGGGGCTGTAAGAAATTACTTGATTTGTGTGATTAAAAAGCAATTTATTCAGGAGAGACACGGCTGATGGACTTTTTAAATAATTATTTTATTATTCAAACTCTTTCCACCCCACTTTTAGAGCTTTGTATTCATAACTTTCACTTCAGTAGCAATTACATATCTTTAAATCACTTTTATTTGTGGGTAAAGCATGCAACTTCCCAAAAATAATCCTGTTTTCTAAAAAAATTCTTATATTTCTGTAGGTAATCAAACGTTTCTAGACAAATTAAAACTTCTCAATTTGACACAAAAGGAGAATGCCACGATGAAAGCCAAGTAATTCCTTGCTGCTGAGGTGGGAAGCTGGCCATAAACCAAACCTCCAGTTTGGCCGACCTCCGATGAAAATAATCACCAGCTCTAGAAGTTCTTAAACTTCTCTAGGTTGCAGATTTCGCAAGCTATTCTCCAGTAAACAATAACATGTCTTATAGTCACGCGGTCTACGCAGCCCCATTGCACTTTAAATCTCGTGAAGAGTAGTATATCGAGACCACTGGACCATCGCAGGCAAACAGAGAACACAAACTGAACACTCCTAAAAGCTGATCTTATTCTTTTTGGGGAACTAAGATAGGCAACAGCTTTACGTTCTCTTCTCCTGTTATTTGTGGACGAAGCTTTACCATCCCAATGGCCAGCCAGCGGAGCACTGGACTTTGGACTGACTCATGTAGTGTTTCTACCATTTTAACGCAAAGTTTTATTATATTGTCGCTTGACTTCGACTACTAGTGAATTCAGTAAGATCATAGCTGAACGTATTGTCAGATCTAGCCAGCTAACCGTTCTGTCGTTTACTTTCTAGGTCCATCCCTGCAGCGAGATTGGGACTTAATACATTATTGCGCGCTCCTTAACATGGGGTCGGGGAAACACCAAACGTGGATGGTCCAGTTGTAGTAAAATGTTCTCCTTCCATGCAGGATATCCCTTCGGAATCTTCAGAAAATGAGAACATTGCTTCACTTTCACTATCTAGCTCGCTTCGCTCTTTCTCGCTCATTTGACACCGATGTTAATCTTTGTGACGTTTTCTAGCATTTGCCTCCTTTTTGACTAAAGCGTGGCATCATATCATCAAAATAAGGATGAAAGCAGTTCACATGACACTAGTCATGGAAATAATGACTCATGAACATTTTTATTGAAACGTTTCGGCTATGGGAGCCAACTTCAACATTTGGTAGCGATCTCTAAATATAATTTAATAGTATTGAAATTTGGCCAGGATGCATTTTCTAAGGACGTAGCAAAACGAGAGGGTGTCCCAATGGAAATTCAAACTTAAAAACTAAAGAAAGAAAGAAAGAAAGAGAGAGAGGGAGAGAGAGAGGGAGAGGGAGAGAGAGAGAGAGAGAGAGAGAGAGAGAGAGAGAGAGAGAGAGTGAGAGTGAGAGAGAGAGAGAGAGAGAGAGAGAGAGAGAGAGAGAGAGAGAGAGAGAGAGAGAGAGAGAGGGAGAGAGAGAGAGAGAGAGAGAGAGAGAGAGGGAGGGAGGGAGGGAGAGAGAGAGAGAGAGAGAGAGAGAGAGAGGGGGGGGGGAGAGAGAGAGAGAGAGAGAGAGAGAGAGAGAGAGGGAGAGGAGAGAGTGAGAGAGAGAGAGGGAGAGGGAGAGAGAGAGAGAGAGAGAGAGAGGGAGAGAGAGAGAGAGAGAGAGAGAGAGAGAGGAGGGAGAGAGAGAGGTGGCTAAAGGAGAAACCATCTGTTGTGTTCCAGCCTCCAACGCCACACAAACGCATGGTTCTCATTGAAAAAGCATTTGACAAGCTCGATCGTAACGGCGAGGGCTCCATTACCATTGACGACATTAAAATTGCCTACAACACCAGTGAACACCCAGAGCTGCAGTCCATCGAATGGAAGGGTGCCACGGGGCTCGAGGCGATGCTCAACACGTTCTCCGTGGGAAAGTCTGACTCCAAGGTTGGTTTGCTAAAATATCAAGTGGCTGTAACTTATTCTATAAAGAGCGAAAAGTAGTTTATGCTGTAGCTTAATACACGTAATGATGATCTGTATTTCGTAAACTCTGGTAAACTTTAAGAACAATTACAGCTAATTTTGTTTTAAGGGATTACCAGCTCTCCCCATTTATAAGGCTGGCAGCCTGTACAAACGACACGTTTGCACACACTGTGTCCATATGCATAATCAACAGAACATTAACATCGCCTTGTATACCAATGCACCCGTACTCACACCATCGACCAACATTATTTCCTCTTCCCAATTACGAGTATGCGTTACCTTGCTGCGGCTGGACACCAACCCATCTGTTTAACAACATTGCAGTTTATATTGAAAACACCGCCATGGTTTTATATAAAAAATATACACATAATAACATTCTCGTGCTAAGTTAGACTGTTTACATACATGTTATCGTTAAACGTGTTAAATTTATAAATTGCGTAAAGTCGTTTAATGTATGCCCCGTTTTCCATATTTCACTGAATTTGACTGTTATATTATTAAACGTAAAAATATGAATAATATTTTTTATTGCCAGTTTTGTATCGTCGCAGGTAACACGGCAAGATTTCATCAACTATTACACAGGCATCAGCTGTGCCATGAAGAATGACGCGCAGTTCAAGCAGATGCTGAAACATTCATGGAACCTTTGAGAGAACCTTGAGATGTCGCATTCTCATCTATTCATAGAAACATTCGGATAACTCCAGCGTATATGCGTACTCTAGAATCGGCCCCTTTGCATTGCTTGTTATACAAAGAGAATCCGCTACAATAGTGTGCAAATATTTTAATGCAATAAAAATGAGGAATATGAAACAAACCAATACACGGAATGCCGAACTTGCGTGACCCATATGCGGTGGCTACTTTGTTCGCAGATTTTATGCGCTATGTCCCAACAACGAATCAAGCCTACATTGAAGCGCACCATTTTACGGTTACAAGGGTGGCACTGTTTGCTCCGAATTTTTATAACCATTCAACTTTCCTCAAATAATAATAATAATAATAATGAATACTACATCGCCTATATCATCAAGAACCTCATCTCAGAGGCACAACGAATCTAAATCATTAAGCATAAACATGAACAGGGACGCTGAGAAGTCATTATCAGACCAAGGTACCACCGAAGATTTATGGTGTAAATGCTGTTAGGAATATATTGTTATAATAATTCAACATATGTGACTAAAGTGTATATATCTACGTGAAATGTATTGATACGTGAGTAGTAGGCGCGAGGTTTACAACGGTCGGTGGCGGCTGGAGGAGCACGGAGCCACATTAGTCCCGGAGCCATCCATCAGGTGGCGCCACCGTAGATAAGGAGGTTCCAGCTTCCATCCGGATGGTGGCGCCACTGTATTGACGTCATTACATGAACCACTAGCACCACTTAGCAGATAGTTTAGAACTGCTAAAACCGTTTTAGTCAACCAGGTGTCGCCACCGTCGGTGATTTGCCGACACCACCACCACCAGCCCCCATCGGATATTTCTGGTACGCCGAAAAATCATAGCAGAAACATGCATAGGAGATACCGTAACACGAAATTGCTACCCTTAGACCAACAATCTGTAAATTAATTTCAATTTCTTGTTGCGCATGCGCGGTAGCATTGCCACTGTCTTTCTTAATAATATCTTTGTAATGTCTTTATAACGCAAATTATTATTTTTTGCTTTTAGCTGCTGCTACTGTATGTGTGTATGCATATATGTATGTACGTATGCATGTACGTATGTATATATGTACCTACGTACGTATGTATATGTAAACCGGTGTTATCATCAATGCAGTCACGCCAACTTTAGAAGACCGCAGTGTTGTTTTGTTGAAGCATAGATAGACAGACATACATGTATATTCAATTTCAGTGAAATTTTAGCATTGTTCTTTGTAAATTTAACTAGTGTGCTCCATTGATTCTCCAATGCTCCTAGTAAAATACAAACAAACAGATATACGTCCGGGAATCGGTTTTGGTAATGGTCTCGGACCTGACGACTAGTCTATTAACTACTTTTCGGAAAACAACGCCTCTAACGTTTACTAGCCTAACTAATTGGTTTATTGAAACGTCAATTATCGCCCGTTGCTTATTTTCCGGTTGCGCGTGCGCAATCATCTACTTCCTGAAAGGGCGACATCACACAAAATTGCTTCCCCCTATGCGAGCGACTTTGCAAAGTATGTATAATTAAGTTTATTTTAAATAAGTAACATTTATCAGATTTTTTTACATGTTCCTTAAACTTGTATAATTGTTTAACCGTTCGCATTATTTCATTATTTTTTTCCATGTATCCAGGTATGAAACTATCCAAAAACGCTTCTACGCCGTGTATGTATGCATTTGCTCATGTTTATTATTTTAAAAACCACGGTTCCGTCGGTTCCGGTTGACCATGCGCGGTAACCTGACCCCGGTATGACTTCCTATTGAGTAGAACGAAAGGAAAATTCCAGAACGCTACATCATGCCATCGTAGTGACCGACCTAGTGTATTTTCTAATAAAAAACAAACAAGATGCACAAATATGGTGCAATTTTTAGACACTTTGAAACAACGTGGCAACATGGATTCAGCAGGTGCTCAATTGATGATAATTTATCAGCATACGTTTCAGTCTTTGTTTTTCATTGGTAGCTTCGTTTTGTGAAACTATGTTACACGCCATTTTATTGGTTGTTCCATAGTATCACGTGGCTAAGCAAAGCATTACTGTCAACAACTGTCATTTCTGGTCATTCTATCAGTCGCCGTTCAAGTTAAAACATGAATTCTGCAAGGAGAATTGGATTTGCGTACGATAATGCTACGGCCCGCGGGTCGAAGCCTCGTCCAACGCAGACATACTTGTCTGGGTTGGGTGATATCGAGCTTTACGGACAACGAGTGTTAAGTTATTTATTTATTTTAATTCAAATTTGGTATTTAACATGTTGAAAGTAATGGTTGAAAGTAAGTCATACTATTGCATTATGCAAATTATGTTAAACGTAATTTACTCAAAGTTATTTGTGTAAACATCTCAACCTTTAAATGTAAGAAACTTCCACAAATTAGAATAAACACCAAGGTAATAAACATGAATATGTTTATAATTAATTAAAAAAACTAATTGAAATGATACAAATGAAATAAATAACTAACTCTACAACGGTTTGGCAATACACTCACACCAAATAAAAATTCTACGTTTACTTCAACGTTCACAGTTGAAGCTATTCCATTTTAAGACATTAACACATAGACCCTATATCAGTGTTAATAAATTCATCACATAATAATATATTATGTAATATATAATAATATAGTCACAGAATCGTGCCCTATGTAGCACAAAGTCAACAATGCCCTTAGCGTCAATCTGCTGGATTGAATAGGCCGATAATTGATGTGGCCGTCGGTCGCATGATTTCACCATCACCTGAATACGCCGGCGGTACGGGTCTCGTTCGACTGCAGCGATGTCGAGCTTGTTGTCGGCTGGACGATAAATTGGCCGGATGCCAAGTAATCGTGGAGACGGCGACATTTCGTGAAGACGCCTGACGCGGACGCTCTAGTGTCGTTGGCAGTGTAACTGTGGATTTTTAGATGATTTCAATAGGCGGAAGGATTTTTGGCAATTTTTTCACCACAATGCACGTGTGCGTAGTAATTCATGCAGAAATTGGTAAACATTGATGGGCATGACACGTTCAGCCATTTAAAAAAAGTTAGAAATGTCTAATTTTGACTAAACTCCATCAGCATGTCAATGAAATGATGATGACGGCAGGTAAGACATTTCAGAATTTTTGATGGTCAAGTTTTCTTATAATCATGCAAAACGTTAACATGGCCACCAATGGGAAATGTAACTGGGTGCTGAACCCAAATAAGTACCCTGACAACGGAAATTCGGTAGCCATTGAACAGTCATGGAGGAGAGTTTTTACCAAAACTATAGTGCTAAATTGCATGAAAACGTGTTTCTGTCACCAAACAATGAGTGTATGCTATGGTCAGGCTGCACAAAAGGAAAACTTGTTAAATACGGAGTTATTAATTGCCGATTCAGATGTGGCTACAGTCGTGCAGTGACAGTGCATAGGCTCAGTTACATGCTTCAACACAGAATCACACATGTTGACTCACGCTTAGATGCTAGCCATCTATGCCATAACAGCCTGTGTGTGAAAGTAAGCCATATATCTATGGAGCCACACTCTGTAAATAACAATAGGCAATATTGTATGGCTCAAAACTTTTGCTTTGGTCATGGGCAATACCCCCAATGCATGTTAGAGTTGAAATATAAAAAATGGTAAGAACTTACATTTTTTCGTGAGTATGTAGAATGAACCGTCTCAAATCATCATCTCAATCATTGATGTGCGTTAACGTCAGTTAGCCTTCGCAGCTTATGTTGCATCGTGTGCGTTGGTCTTGGTATCAATTTGTTCACATGAATTTCAGCAGGTGGCGCCATCTGTGGTGGTCTAAGTATGTCTGATTGTGATCGCAGGGTTGCCAGTAAGCAGGTAGTAGACGCTCCATGAAATGCAGAATGATACAGTATTAGAATGTTGTGTGTGCATGCACAGTTCTTGTGTGTCTACACTCTGCTGGCATAATTGTGGTCAGCAGATTTCCGTGACCTTAACGAGTATGGGTGATCAGTGTGATCAGCAAGTGACTTTCGCTGTCGCCGCCTTCGTTTTACCACTGGCCTAGTAGCTGTGGCTGTGATTGTCACTGCTGATGTCGAGGTAGATGCCCTAGCCACAGCTGCTCGAGTTGCAGGTTTGGGGTCAAGCTGACCCTTTCTGTATATGTCTACTTGACGGCGGTTCCTTTTTGCTTCAAAATAGTCTCTCATTCTGTTTAGCTTTGTACGTCGTCTGTGTAGCCGCACCGAGGGCCGTCTCGAATATGCCCGTTGGTAGACCACACCATGTTGAATGTCCTTCACTGCCAAAGCAACCCTGCCACCCTTTGTTATAGGACACTTTACATTTTCCAGTTTTCGTAACATTGAGATTCCAGCTCCATAATTGATGCGATCAATTACGGAACACACTCGTCCCTGTGCATTTCTGCTGAAGTTCACATTCTTTGGAAGGGATGCAGAGAATGATCTGTTGATCGATTCATTCTTGTCCGTGGTTAATCTATGTCGTGTCATCTGAAGTGCTGCATTTCCGAGACGCATTTCTATTAACCCTTGAAGTGTTAACCTATCGGCATCTGTCATGTTTAGCCGTGTCACACCACTTGCCTTCAGGTGCTGTGATTTATGCCACCAATTGTTTTGCAGTCCGCCTCGGCATACCACTGCATGTCGGCGGCAGTTTTTGCAAGAACCTGCATAGCAGTCTATGGTAGTTTGGATGATCCGTGGCATTTTACTAGTGATGGTAGTAATGTCACTGGAATACAGTGTGTGCACATTTGTGTAGATCTTCTGGCATCTGGTCTTCACATCTTCAGCAAACATTCTTTTATTTTCTGCTCTGATAATGGCTGTTTCTCCCGGAAACATTCTGGGGGAGAATGAAGCTTTCATGATATGTCTAAATTGTGTCTGACCAAGATGTGTTGTGTCAGCCTGTCTTTCTGTGGAGACTGCCGGCATAGCATCCTGTACCCCACGAGAAGCTGATGCATCTCCATCAGTAGCCACATATCTGATTGCGACATTGTCTTGTGCGAAACTGTGGCCTATCTGTTTGCCAATGTCATACTCCGAGATTGGATCCACTGCTCGTAGAGTTGCCGAGCATCGCTCATGACCAGGGCATGTGACATTATGATCTTGACTGCGAAGCATGGATCCTACTTTACACAGCTTGTTCTCTAGATGAAAACCGACAATCTGGTGTTCATCTGTCTGCCACTCTATGGCAGCTCCAATTGCTTGCGATGCAGCCTGCCCGACTCCATAACTGTTCTTAACTGTTGTTGAGTTGTACCTCACATCTATGCTTATGTTTATCGGCGCATTCTCTGGCAGACCACGCATAATGTTTATTTCTTTTGTTTGCTCTCTTTTCTGCTTCAAATTATCCATTGTCGCCTGGGCAGTGATAGCGGCAACCCTGTCTGCATTTCTCTGCAATCCATGTCGGCTTGGAGGGGGGGTGTTCGTTGCAGCCAGAATGTTACGTATCTTTGTGATTCCTACAGTCGAATCCTGAAGTCCAACGTGGAGTGCCACATTCGATGTGGCTGGTTTTTGACCACAACTGCCAGTGTCTACCTCATCGTACAATTTGTACATGCCTGACTGATATTCACAGTGGAGACAACGTAGTGACATTTTCCAGCATAAACCGACTTGTTTTTCGTCATGTACTTCAAAGTGTGGATATGTGCATGTCTTGTTTTTTGCATGCTCTGTGAAACACTCATTCCACATTGACACATTTTTCTGCATGCTTAGCAGACGCATCTCAGATATTCCACCAGTCTCTTCTGCTTGAAGGTAGCTGTCTGCTAAATCAGGGCATTGATCTAGCCGTGGTCGTAGAATCTTGCTATTTCCACATATGCCATCAGCATCGGGTACGGTTAGCAATCCATCAGGCGTTACGTGCACCACTCTTGAATATTCATCCATATTCAGTCTTCGCAACCACACGCCACTGTTTTTTTCACGTGTTTCTGATGTTGCAGCATTTCGTGATTTCAGGTACGCGTGGCCACATTTAAAACCTCGCACATTCTTAATCCCACCAGCTGGTGGCTTACACTTGCTCTCACTCCCACGCTCACTATTCTCATTTACTGTCTCTTCCATTTTGTAACAATGCACAGTAATCCAGGCAAAATTACAGTTGAACGTGACAAACTGTTATTTGAAATCACAGACCTCTAATCAGTGAGAAAGTCCAAATGACAGTGACAGAACATCTGTATGATAGGGGGGGGTAGGGGAGATAATTGCATTAATAAAGCCTCAGTTTGGACATTTATATAAATTTCAGCCAATGACATTGGAGTATAATGACTTATTGGTAAGTTTTTGTTTACTTCAGCTAATTAGACACATGGGCCTACTGTGGAGACCTCCTGAAGGAGTACACCCTCCTGTGGCTTGGGAAAATCTTGGACAGAACAGCATGTTATCTGATAAGGTCTAATGACTCACTGGAGGTGATCCATCAAGCAATTGCCTTTGTCATTGCAAGTTTGCTAATTAGGTGGTATAATGTTATGCAATAGAACTAGTTGAGTAGTCTGGTCTTGATGGAATTCACACTTTAAGGTGAATCTTGTGTATATTTACATCTGTGTAATAGGGCAGGAGGTAAAAAAATTAATATAATTTTCAGTGTAAAATAAAAGCTGGCTGAATACAATGTGCTTACAGAACATATGCTTGGCTTTCTGAAACATGGTGTTAACAATTCATAAATGCTAGCTGAGAAAGTATGTACCTTCAAGAGTTAAGGTGGATTATAGGTCGTTACACATTAAAGCGGCTATCCTGGGTATGCACTGCCCAGTGGGGTGGTACTGTTGAAATGTGTCTAAAAACCAAACATATGGACAGATGTAATAATTTTTTTGGCTGAGTGCATGATACATGTGTGTCTCTAAAATATGTTAAATTAAATTTTTTTCGCAAAAATTGTCATTTCTATTTGGGATCATGCCCCAGTTAGACTTCCTGGTGTGTTACAGACGAATGTAGGGCACAGTAATTTTAGGTATGTGTCATTTAAAAAAAATCATATCATCTGACATAACTGCATTTGAGCAGGCACATTGGCAGATTTGCTGGTAGAACATGTTGGCAGTGTAACTGTGGATTTTTAGATGATTTCAATAGGCGGAAGGATTTTTGGCAATTTTTTCACCACAATGCACGTGTGCGTAGTAATTCATGCAGAAATTGGTAAACATTGATGGGCATGACACGTTCAGCCATTTAAAAAAAGTTAGAAATGTCTAATTTTGACTAAACTCCATCAGCATGTCAATGAAATGATGATGACGGCAGGTAAGACATTTCAGAATTTTTGATGGTCAAGTTTTCTTATAATCATGCAAAACGTTAACATGGCCACCAATGGGAAATGTAACTGGGTGCTGAACCCTAGTGTCGCACACAGGGAAGACAGTTGAACGGTAGGCTTGACGCACCTTACACTGCCGTCAACATGTCGTGACGACGGTTCATGCGGGCGCACTGGTGTCGGCTGCGCGAGGGGAAGGCAGCAGAATAGTCTGCTGAACACTCTGTAATTCGGTCGTCAACATGGAGACGACGGACGAACGTGTCGTAAAGATGACTCATGCAGACGCCCTTTTGTCTTACATGGAGATATAGCTGAATAGTCGCAAGCAGTCAGTAGGCAGCAGAAAATAAGACGCAGCCCAGGCCGACGGTCAACGCTTACAGTCAAACAATGCACAGTAATTACTTTCGTGGCATTGTGTTGTCTGGGTTTTCGCTCGCTGTTGTCAATGCAAGCAAAGTTGTAGAGGGTTCTTCAACGCATTTGTGTTTTCTGGCCTGGTCGAATACCCTACACTTCGCATCTTTTACCCATCGCTTGGTAACTTTCCCACCAGATCACAAGGTCGGCGTCAGCCAATAAAAATTAATAAACCTCCATGGACGGTTCCATTACGTTGATACCACTTTTACTAAAATGTACCATGCCAAAAGCTAAAACATCATGGGTACAATTATTACATAACATGACCACGCCCCACGCCTAACAATAAACTTATAATGTGGGCTCCCACACAACACTTGAATACAATTACATAACTTATTTGTGTCATCCGTCTATATACACTCTAACATTTACCTCACCAGGAAAATAGTTCATATAATAGCAATTTGCAGAAATGCGACACTCCCCTATAGACTTTTTTGAAAGCATATATACAGTAAGGAGCTTCCATCTATCGAATACGCGCGTTATCAGCAAGTTGCAGCGCCCATAATGGTTTGTTACAGAGCCAACAAAAAGATCGAGCCTCTTCTCCAGCTGCCAGGCGTTTGGAGGTACTCCCGCACTATGCTTGCTGTATGCGCAGGGGTACCTTCATGAGAACAGACGTTTGGAGGTACTCCCGCACTATGCTTGCTGTATGCGCAGGGGTACCTTCATGAGAACAGACGTTTGGAGGTACTCCCGCACTATGCTTGCTGTATGCGCAGGGGTACCTTCATGAGAACAGACGTTTGGAGGTACTTCCGCACTATGCTTGCTGTATGCGCAGGGGTACCTTCATGATAACAGACGTTTGGAGGTACTCCCGCACTATGCTTGCTGTATGCGCAGGGGTACCTTCATGAGAACAGACGTTTGGAGGTACTCCCGCACTATGCTTGCTGTATGCGCAGGGGTACCTTCATGAGAACAGACGTTTGGAGGTACTCCCGCACTATGCTTGCTGTATGCGCAGAGGTACCTTCATGAGAACAGACGTTTGGAGGTACTCCCGCACTATGCTTGCTGTATGCGCAGGGGTACCTTCATGAGAACAGACGTTTGGAGGTACTCCCGCACTATGCTTGCTGTATGCGCAGGGGTACCTTCATGAGAACAGACGTTTGGAGGTACTCCCGCACTATGCTTGCTGTATGCGCAGGGGTACCTTCATGAGAACAGACGTTTGGAGGTACTCCCGCACTATGCTTGCTGTATGCGCAGGGGTACCTTCATGAGAACAGACGTTTGGAGGTACTCCCGCACTATGCTTGCTGTATGCGCAGGGGTACCTTCATGAGAACAGACGTTTGGAGGTACTCCCGCACTATGCTTGCTGTATGCGCAGGGGTACCTTCATGAGAACAGACGTTTGGAGGTACTCCCGCACTATGCTTGCTGTATGCGCAGGGGTACCTTCATGAGAACAGACGTTTGGAGGTACTCCCGCACTATGCTTGCTGTATGCGCAGGGGTACCTTCATGAGAACAGACGTTTGGAGGTACTCCCGCACTATGCTTGCTGTATGCGCAGGGGTACCTTCATGAGAACAGACGTTTGGAGGTACTCCCGCACTATGCTTGCTGTATGCGCAGGGGTACCTTCATGAGAACAGACGTTTGGAGGTACTCCCGCACTATGCTTCCTGTATGCGCAGGGGTACCTTCATGAGAACAGACGTTTGGAGGTACTCCCGCACTATGCTTGCTGTATGCGCAGGGGTACCTTCATGAGAACAGACGTTTGGAGGTACTCCCGCACTATGCTTGCTGTATGCGCAGGGGTACCTTCATGAGAACAGACGTTTGGAGGTACTCCCGCACTATGCTTGCTGTATGCGCAGGGGTACCTTCATGAGAACAGACGTTTGGAGGTACTCCCGCACTATGCTTGCTGTATGCGCAGGGGTACCTTCATGAGAACAGACGTTTGGAGGTACTCCCGCACTGTGCTTGCTGTATGCGCAGGGGTACCTTCATGAGAACAGACGTTTGGAGGTACTCCCGCACTGTGCTTGCTGTATGCGCAGGGGTACCTTCATGAGAACAGACGTTTGGAGGTACTCCCGCACTGTGCTTGCTGTATGCGCAGGGGTACCTTCATGAGAACAGACGTTTGGAGGTACACCCGCACTGTGCTTGCTGTATGCGCAGGGGTACCTTAATGAGAACAGACGTTTGGAGGTACTCCCGCACTGTGCTTGCTGTATGCGCAGGGGTACCTTCATGAGAACAGACGTTTGGAGGTACTCCCGCACTATGCTTGCTGTATGCGCAGGGGTACCTTCATGAGAACAGACGTTTGGAGGTACTCCCGCACTATGCTTGCTGTATGCGCAGGGGTACCTTCATGAGAACAGACGTTTGGAGGTACTCCCGCACTATGCTTGCTGTATGCGCAGGGGTACCTTCATGAGAACAGACGTTTGGAGGTACTCCCGCACTATGCTTGCTGTATGCGCAGGGGTACCTTCATGAGAACAGACGTTTGGAGGTACTCCCGCACTATGCTTGCTGTATGCGCAGGGGTACCTTCATGAGAACAGACGTTTGGAGGTACTCCCGCACTATGCTTGCTGTATGCGCAGGGGTACCTTCATGAGAACAGACGTTTGGAGGTACTCCCGCACTATGCTTGCTGTATGCGCAGGGGTACCTTCATGAGAACAGACGTTTGGAGGTACTCCCGCACTATGCTTGCTGTATGCGCAGGGGTACCTTCATGAGAACAGACGTTTGGAGGTACTCCCGCACTATGCTTGCTGTATGCGCAGGGGTACCTTCATGAGAACAGATGTTTGGCAGCGCCACATAACGAAAGGACGCTGCCAGCGTAAAAAAGAAAAAACAAAGGCGATGTGGAGAAAAAGTTAAAGAGATAAGTTGTTTTAATTACACTCTTTCAATACCTATATTTATTTCTGTCATCCCGCCTATTTTGTTTAAGTTAACCGACGGAGCTCGATCATATGTACTGTCAACGTGACAAACGGTTATGGTCACCCTATATTTGTTGTAGCGCCAATAAAGAGAGCGGCTGTCTGCTTCCGCTGGCAGAGTCGCCAAACTTTCCGATGCATATACTGACACCTCTGCCTCTACTACCTCCTCAGCTGCCTCTGCTTCCACCTCTGTCTCTACTACCTCCTCAGCTGCCTCTCTTTCCACCTCTGTCTCTACTTTTGCCGTTCCTCTGCCTCCACCACAACCGTCAACATCTTCATCGTCACCGCCAGGACAAACATCACACCCCATCGTCGAGGAAGATTCTTCTACCCCTCTTACGTTTATTTTTTACATGATAATAACACTGATTTAGTTAACTTTTATTCATCATATTGGAACAAAATTCGTACTGCCTATCGGAAGGGGCACATCCAGAACATTTTTAATTTAAGACTAACGGACACAAATGTAAACTGTTTTCATCCTACTTAATGGAGCATGTTTCTTCAGCATATTAATAATTTTAAAACAAATTTGAGTTTCGACTTTATTTTACGTAATCTAACCTCACAAAAAAGCTATTTTCATTCATCACAAAAAGTTTATGGTATATATTTGGATGTACTCTACTTGATAACAAACATGCATCATTTCTAAGATGATCTCCCTCACGACAATATTCTCACTTGGGCAATGTTGCAGCGCCCAGATTCACAGTGTGTTTGCGAAAAATAAACCTTATTCCGTACAATCCCATAGGTAGTGGTTGCATCATTCGCCTTGGCGCGAGATATATCTCGTCACGACTAGTCTTCATATCAAGATGATTTTTGAGCTCTTGGACGTTGTAGGGGAGCTGCCATCGATAACCTTAATCCACATGTGGAATTTTTATACAATATGTATCAAGCCACTTTATCTAAGATAACACCCACACATGCGCTATTTTTCCGGAATAACCATTCACCAACTCTACGACACGGAACGGCTTTTTCCAGGTAAACATCAACGTATTCGAAATGTTTGGTCGTAATGTTTGGTCGTAATGTTTGGTCGTAATGTTTGGTCGTAATGTGTGGTCGTAATGTTTGGTCGTATTGTTTGGTCGTAATGTTTGGTCGTAATGTTTGGTCGTAATGTTTGGTCGTAATGTTTGGTCGTAATGTTTCGTCGTAATGTTTGGTCGTAATGTTTCGTCGTAATGTTTGGTCGTAATGTTTCCGTCGATTTCGTGATTACCCTTTGAAGCTGCAATACCACACTGCTCTGAAACTTTCATATCAGCGCTTATTGTAACTCCTAAGTCCTTTTCTTTTACAGTAGTACCCAGAACAATATCTCCCATTTTATAGGTTACATCCAAGTTCCCATGTCCTGTATGTAGGCATTTACATTTCCCAAAATTGAACAACATCTGCCATTTCTCAGACCATTTCACTAATCTGTCTAGATCGTTTTGTAAATGTTGTTTATCACCATCAGTATTAACTTTTCTAAACAGTTTTGTGTCATCCGCAAATTTCAGTACGTTACTTGTTATACTGTCGTCCAAGTCATTGATATACATTAAGAAAAATATAGGTCCTAATACTGATCCTTGAGGTACCCCACTCAAAACCGATTTCCAATTTGAAACTTCTCCATCTACTACAACTCGTTGTCTTCTGTCAGTCAGCCATTGTTCTATCCAGTCAGTTATGCTATCCCCGATACCATGGGCTTTTTAATTTAAGTAGTAATCTTTGATGTGGCACTTTGTCAAAAGCTTTCTGAAAATCTAAGTAGATAATATCTACTGGCGATCCCATGTCTATCCAATTAGTGATTTCTTCCAAAAAACATAACATATTTGTTAAGCATGACCTCGCTTTAAGGAATCCATGTTGAGATGAATTTAATAATTTATGCTTAACGAGGAAGTCCACCATATGGTCTTTAATTAACCTTTCTAAAAATTTACAAATCACTGACGTTAAACTCACTGGTCTGTAATTCTCTGACTTATTTCTCGAACAATTTTTAAATAATGGTATGATGTTTGCTTCTTTCCATTCAAACGGGACAACTCCCTCTTTTAATGACAAGTTGAATACTCTTGCAAGTGGTATACTGATTTGTTCTACTGTTTCCATTAGTAATTTTGGAGGAATCCCATCCACTCCCGGTGATTTATATCCTTCATTGCCTTTATTTTCTTAGCTACCATTTCTGGAGTTACAACTAACGGTCCTAAGTAGTCATATTTTGCCTCCTGAAATTTAGCATCAGCAACTGGTAATGAATTAATATCTTCTTTGGTAAACACTGAACTGAAGTAACCATTTAGGTCTTCCGCCATTAAAAACCCATGTGATATTATATTTCCAGCACTGTCTTCTAGAGGTCCAAACTTGTCTTGTACGTTTTGTTTACTCCTGACATATGCATAAAAACTCTTGCTGTCATTTTTTATGTTACATGCTAGCTTTTGCTCATAGCTTCTTTTAGATTGTCTGATTTCAGTTGTAGCTGCATTAAGTGCCTCTTTGTAATTTGCATAGTCTTCTTCCTTTCTGGTACGCCTATAAACCCTCCACATAGTTTGTTTTAACACTATTTTTCTAATAGCCTCTTTTGACAAGTGTTTCTTTCTACACTGTTTTCCTTGTTTTAGGAAGGGAACAAATTTATCGATGATACTCTCAATTTCATATTTTAGAATATTCCAACATTCAATTGCGGTTTTATTCATCAGCATGTTATTCCAATCTAGCTTTGCTAAGTATTTTCTCATATCTTTGTAATTACCTTTGTGGAAGTTTCTCTTGTACGTTTTCTTATTTTTACTTTTTGATTTAACATTGATGTCAAAATGTATTTGATTATGGTCACTGTTACCCAATGGTTCAAGTATTTTTACATTGTCCACTAATTCTTTTTGTGATGACAAAACTATATCTAATACATTTTCTCCCCTGGTTGGTTCTAGCACGTGCTGAGTAAGAAAGCTATCCTGGATTAAAAATAGAAATTGTTGGTCCTCACTCCCTGTGCTCTCTAGAGAATTCCATTGTATGTGTCCATGGTTAAAATCTCCCATTATGATACATTCCCCTTTACTAACTTCCTTTATAGCGTTTTTTATTTTTGTGTTGTCCTCTTCGTTTATGTTTGGACTTCGGAAAACTAATCCATTAGTTAATTTTGAATTTCCTGAAACAATTTTGCACAGCTTCATCGCAATCTGCTTCCCTTTGTAGTTTTATTTCATAAGCCTGAGTAGATTCTTTAACATATAAAATAACTCCCCCTCCCCTTCTTCCTATTCGATCTTTCCTAAACATTACGTATCCTGTCAGTCCTAATTCAGCATCTGTTATGTCTATGTTGGCCCATGATTCAGTTATACCAATTATGTGAGGGTCAATATCTTCTACCATATTGTTTAATTCGTTTTTCTTATTTACTATGCTCCTTGCATTGAAACATACGCATCTATAACCTGTTTCAGAGGTGTTTTTCGGACGATTTGATATTGGTTTGTCTGTGGCCTCTTGTTCTGCTTGAGACACATCTAGGTAACTCTCCTGCACTTCTAGTTTAAACTAAGTTCTGCGAAAGCTCTGGACTTCTTGCTGCGAGATCGATCGAATTCTGCGAAAACTGTCGAGTTCTGCGAAAACCGTCAAGTTTTAGCACAGACGAACCAGAGTAGCCTCACACGCAGCCACAGACGAACCAGAGTAGCCTCATACGCAGCAACAGGTGTATCAGCGGAAGGGTAATTACATCGGTACTACGATGAAATGTTGGACCCCCAAGCTTACATTTTTCTTTCTTATGGCAGGCCCCTCTTTCCTTATGACAGGACCCCAGACCCCCCTCATTTCGAACACTGATGCAGCGGGAAACTGACGTCCACGAGTTGCTGGCTGGAAAGTTGTGAACTAGAAAACTAATTTTGGTGACTGAAAGTATTTTTTTTCGATCAAATTTCAGTACTTATAAGTGGCATTGTTCAGACATTCAGAGTGCTCAGTAAGGCCCTTATATCAGAGATATTGTTTGCATCTTGCGGTGTTGCTCTATCCAGTGTCAGTGGTATTTAGTTGCTGCCCACCAAATGTCTCTGTGTTGGGGCACGTCCGCCTATGTGCTACGAGGCAAGTTCGCCCCTAGGATATCTGATGTAAAATGCTCAGAATCACTTGTGAACATACACACACTAACATGCACTCTAATAAAGACTTCCAGTCGTCCAGTTTGGTGTTATTTTCTAGTAAAAAACTGACGAAACCAGATTTTATTTCACCATTTTCTAGCCGATGCAGTGCCAAACGTTTTTTTTTTTTTTGCCTGGTTTATTTCATTGATACCACAGAATTTGTGATGACTAACTTTCTAACAAATGTGTGTCACAAACATGACGTTTTTTTACACAAAAATAAGAAAAATGCACTGTCCTTGTGTATTTGCTGCTTAAAGTACGTGTGGGGCGAACTAACCCCAGCCCCTGGGCGGACTTGCCCCGACATGACGCAAGTCTGCCCATGCTTGGGTAGGTCTACTAAGAGTCAGATTTGGATATTGGCTTGTAACAGTTTTGGCATTTGTTGATAGCACAAATGTGGACAAGATATTTTCGTTAATTTTAAGGCCGAAACTGATCCTCTAGCTCTACAAAAACAGTCTCCAGATCTATTAGAGTGTCCATGGGGCGGACTAGTCCCGGTCTCCCCTATATAGGTCTACATCGGAACTATTGTCAATGTAAAGACTAGTGTCAATGCAAAGTATTAGCAGCCGGCTAATATTAACCCTTGTGTAAGTAGAACGACACATGTGTCCCCCCCCCAGGTTCGTAATTAGAATTACATGACTACGACTGACTGAGACCCCCCTGCCAACAAGCCTAGACCCGCCCCTGCCAGATTCAGAAAGTTTTAGTGACGACAACAGCAGTGACAGGAGTAGCAATATTTCCGTTCACTTCTATGAATCGGATGGCGAACCATTGCCGGGATCCGTCGCGCCACGTGAACGTGCGGTAGACGGGTTCGAACCAACCACCACCGACTCCGAGAGCGCCGCTGACGATACGGACCGTCGGGCTAACGACGCTGGGGAGCCACTCGTCCCCAAACTACTGGACAACACTGACTGGTATAAATCTTTCCATTAGCATAATGCAAATTACTTTTGTTAGTTGTAATGAATAATCAATGACACGTGTACTTGTCTTAACTTCGTGCATCGCCCAATTCCATGGCAACGCAGTATTGTCGGATTGATGGGGTATTTGACTATGCCGACCTCGCAGAGCTGTACATTTGTTTATAACCGTCGGCGTGCATTCACTCGATGTAAACTATTTAGAGTAATATCTTTGGAATATGCACTGCATAATCATAAATGACAAGCTGCACTTGTTAGTTATTTATTGTAATACTTTTTTGTTGGCATTTCGTGAACATACGACATGATTTGACAATCCCAATTTGTCCCCAAACAATGATTTCTTTGCAGGTGTCAGTGTGGCCAATGCCAATCACAGGACACAGGAGAAGAATGTTTGTGTTGCCGAGAAATGGACCCTGTGGCGAACACCATACATGAGTTTGTGGCTGAGGTGCAGTGCATCACTCAGCACGAAGGCTTCCAGCCAGTAGTGCTGGACGTCAACGTCCTGCAGGCTGCCTACTTCAACTATAGGCAGCAGTATGGGCCTATGAATTTAATCAACAATGAGTGAGTAGTATACTTTTATCAAAACGTGATGAGGTTATGAGAAATATTCAAGGCACATAAGTATACCGTAAGTATACTAAACTTTTTTAAGAATGAAAAACGCCTGATATATTTTTGGTATTGCTTATTTAATAACTGCTCGACAAAAAAGAGACCAAAATGGTTGCATTTGAGTGATATAAAAAACGCTAATTCATCCCGTACTTCTGGAACATACAACGTGTTGGTATCCAGTCAGCCTCTTGGACAAAGTATGCAAAACCAAACAAAGCCATAGTTTCAATAATTAATCACCGTGCATGAATAGATCATTATTTTTCATTATTCATCGTCAACACTCATAGCATAATGGGCATTTTATTAAGTATTTTTCTAATTGCCATCGTCTTTGTATCTTCTGTGTGTGTATTTGCTTGGTTTTGTTTTCAGACAGTTTCGTTATGTGT
>OY759271.1:9917233-9944733 GCA_963662155.1 Lamellibrachia columna | reverse complement strand
GCCATACGTCACTCTGTTCGCCATACGTCACCCTGCTCGCCATACGTCACTCTGTTCGCCATACGTCACTCTGTTCGCCATACGTCACTCTGTTCGCCATACGTCACTCTGTTCGTCATACGTCACTCTGTTCGCCATATGTCACTCTGTTCGTCATACGTCACTCTGTTCGCCATACGTCACTCTGTTCGCCATACGTCACTCTGTTCGTCATACGTCACTCTGTTCGCCATACGTCACTATGTTCGTCATACGTCACTCTGTTCGCCATACGTCACTCTGTTCGTCATACGTCACTCTGTTCGTCATACGTCACTCTGTTCGTCATACGTCACTCTGTTCGTCATACGTCACTCTGCGGCGGTGTCACGACTATAGCACAGAGGTTGAACAAAGGTCGGAGTCCGATTCAAGGGCAGCGAAAAGAGAGTTTAAGTGGATAATTAGACGGAATATGCTTGACGTTGTGGGGGGGCCTTTTTGTGCAAGCCTGATATAAGTGTAACATGTGTACCATGGTAAGTCCTGCACTGTTCAATATATAGGCTCACAGTTGAATGACGGTCTGGTATCAGTGATGACCAGCTAGACGGTACTCGAAATGGCTAAGCCAGAGTGACAGCATTGCTTACATGAAAGATCAAATGGCTATGGCTCTAAAAAACATCCGACAGTATTGAGGTGAAACATGACTGTTGTGCTGACTGTGGAGATGAAAAATTAATATTGCCTTGAATTTGTTGATTATTCACCCAGTAGATTTTTTGGACATTTGGTGATTTTTCAATAAAGGTTTACCATTTAAAATATGTCGTTTCGCTTTAAAATATATACTTTATTCTTCACGTTTTAGCGGATTTGAGCCATTTGAGACTATTCAGACTAGGCAATTGAGAGCCGAACTAATACAGGTGTTCAACATATTCAACGGGTTAGAAAGTATACCTCCTGCTGACTTCTTCGTCACGGAGAATGCACGGTCTGCAACACCATACATGTCAACCTTTGATGATCTAAATTATTAGCCAATTGATGCCACCCCGTGCTGGTCCGACTGCCTCACCCCGTGCTGGTCCGACTGCCTCACCCCGTGCTGGTCCGACTGCCTCACCCCGTGCTGGTCCGACTGCCTCACCCCGTGCTGGTTCCGACTGCCTCACCCCGTGCTGGTCCGACTGCCTCACCCCGTGCTGGTCCGACTGCCTCACCCCGTGCTGGTCCGACTGCCTCACCCCGTGCTGGTCCGACTGCCTCAGGTGCTTTCCATACGACTCCCTCTGTGAGTCTGGGTTGCTGTACACCTAAACATTAGTCAAACGCCCCAGTAGGGGGCGCAGTTCCAGCTGGGCCAAAAACTACTTCTTCTGGAATATTTGGGATATTAAAATGCAATAAACACACGCAATAAACACGTATTTCTTGTATGTAATCATTAATATAAGTATATCACTAAAATTACTTGACAATAACTATGCATAAATATTCAATTATGACATTTTGTGGTGAACACCGCAACATCACCTCCGTCGGGCGCGCGTTGATTTCGGAAAATATAGCCCACAAACGTACTCATAATCCATTATTTGGTGAACAACCAGTTCAACGTACACGTTGACACACACTTGAAACATAGGGCGGACGATAATACAAGTGAGCACTCGACTCCCGTCCACGGTATCTCCTCGACTGCGTCAACTATGTAGAAGACGAGGACCGAGGTCAATCAAGGTCAATATTACTAAATAGCGGACAGCTTGTAACGCGATGACAGATTATTTTGACAACCACAAGTGTATTCCAATTCCATGACATACGTCAGATGCACACAACGATGCGTCAAAGTGTATCCAGGGGTGGATCAGAAGCATACAATGGTTCGTCAAAATGTATCATTGTTCTTATTTTAGATTATGACGTCATCGAAGGCACACACAGCCCTACACCCTGTAGGGTGTATAAATAGTCAACCGAAAGAGTCTAACAGTACTTCAGACGGCAAGTTTTGGACGGAGATTTCTTCACAGAATCAACAAACGTTTTTTAATATGCCGGTTTTTTTAATAATATAAAAGAAAAAAGGAGGCGGCGGCAAAAAGAGGAAGCGGGCGTGGACAAGAAACTAGTTTCTTTTTTAATAGGCCTAACGATCCAGGAAATTGTAGTAAAGTGTAGTAAATTAAATTTAACAGGATTTAACAAGATTGCCGTCCAAGGCAAGGCAGGCCAACATTTTTTATTTATGCGTAATCCGCCCTCATGAGATATATAATGTAAAATAACTGGTGCTAGAGACTAGATAATCACACGAACACCCACAACACATCAAATTGTCTGTAAAATGTATCAGCGATCCTCTGAAGCATTTCAGCAAGAAGCAATCCATCCCCTTGAAAGGTTTTAACACAATTTACCATGCCTTTCAAAACATACCTAAATTTTCTCTGTAAATCTTACGTATACCAACGAAATTCAATGTGTACAATATGAAGCTTACTGATACAAGCAGAGATTGACGTGTGCTGATCGGTCACCACTTCTACAATGTTGAGTCCAAGTCGAAGTAGGTATACCAAATCCCGGTCAAATGCTTTTGTCTCCATAGCATTGGAGTTACCACCTGTCTCTCTCTCTTGTCCACCACTTCTGCATGGATGACGTCATTGCTGTTGTGTTCCATAAAAGTATATGTGCAATACAATACAATACAATACAATACAATACCCAGGACTGTCCATGCGGCCATCACCTAAAAGGCATATTTTGAACCACAACACTTAATAATAATAAGAAGAAGAATAAGAAGAAGAAGATCGGTCCTAATTTTTTTAACTGATATTTCAATGGACTTTAGTTAGCATTACTAAATGTTACTTGAACAAAATATAGATGTTTGTCATTCTATCTGAACATATAGCAAAGGTAGAGGTTTTATAAAATTCATACCTACCTACCCTAATATTCTTCGGCTCGTTAACAGCAACACATTTTTAAGCCCTGTGTATTACAGTATATTATGCATCTTCACAGTAGCTACATGCTTACAGTGCAACATTGTTTAGTTTTAAAACATACCGAAATAACTGACTAGACATACCACTGATCACCAGAGGGTCATCTTTGTATTTGTCAACCAGCTCCTGCCTCATCATGTCAAACTCTTCTATCACTGCTGGGATGGTGTAGACGCTCTGCACTTGGTAGAAGGCACTAGGGTGGATGCAGCCTATATTCATGAAGTCTGAGAACAGAGACATATTCTGATAGTTGTTCCCAGATAACACAATGCAGGTTGCCTGCACGAAATCCCCAAGCAATATGCCTCTCACCTTTGGCTGTGATAACCTTCTCCGCGAGACATAGCCACGTTCACAAATCTGCAAGATTTGATAATAGTCAAGGTTAAGAAATAACTTAATTAAATATTAATGTATAACCAATAACTAAATTTTAAATAGCACTTGATATTGTAGTTCTATTCTACTCGACAAATTAGTAATTATGCAACACAAAAAAAGTGTAATGGACCATTGATTCAGATGAATGACATGATATATTTCTGGTATGGGGATTATGGGTGTATTGGGACATTGAACATCGAAGAAGCATACTCCCAGTAATCTTGTGAGTTGAGTAAGATATCTCAAATACTAAATAATTTTTAAATAAAATTACCCATTCAACTTGTAATGTTACTTTTTTAAACACTTTTTAATGCTCCTTTTTCATATAGACTATTGCAGATGAATGAAATAAAATAAATCAATACATCGACATAGATAGTGTCAGTGATGTTGTTCCTGTTTGGGAATAGAACTAGAACTTCAAATTACATGTCATATGCTCAGAGCTACCAAGTCTCACGCATTTGGCTTCCGCCTCACGCTCTCACGCATTTGGCTTCCGCCTCACGCTCTCACGCATTTGGCTTCCGCCTCACGCTCTCACGCATTTGGCTTCCGCCTCACGCTCTCGCGCATTTGGCTTCCACCTCACGCTCTCACGCATTTGGCTTCCACCTCACGCTCTCACGCATTTGGCTTCCGCCTCACGCTCTCACGCATTTGGCTTCCACCTCACGCTCTCATGCAGCTAACTGCAAAAAGCATAGGGTGACAAAAGACCGACGTCTACCATGTAATTTTTCGCTTCAGCGTTCGTTCTAAGTGACGACCAGTTGAGGTCTCATATAAGATTTATTACGGTTCAGAGTGTGCGTTCATAGCTGTTTTCAATCAATGCTGCTGCGTTCTTTTGAATTCTTATAATCATGATTTAATACATAATTTATTATGGGGACCAAGACGACCGATGTATGGGGACCAAGACGACCGATGTATGGGGACCAAGACGACCGATGTATGGGGACCAAGACGACCGATGCGTATTCAACACTCGGTCTTACGAGACATCAACATGCTTTTACCTCAACTGTTTCAGAACAATTGGAAATATTTCGTCCTGTATTAAAAAACAGTATACATAATTAAATAGTTGTCAATGTATAAATGCTTTCCAGTGTGTAAAGTGCTGTCCACAGTGGAAATTTGAATGACTACAAGTGTCATGTTGAGAAACTGGACACCCCTTTTCAGAGTTTGGACCCGCCCATAATCTCACGCATATTTCTCGACCCAACTTGGCAGCTCTGTTATGCTGTATTAGCAAACTATTTTTATTGTGCATTATAAATAAGGCCAAGTAAAAAAGAAACTTGTTTCTCGTCCGGACTGTTTTTTTTAATAGGAAGAGATGGCCGCTATGATCATTGTTGCTGATTTAAAGACAATGAGTCACTATTATTTGTACGATGCAACGTGGAACATGCTAGTAATGTATATTACAATAAAGTAATATACATGCTAGTAATGTATATTACTATAAAGCTTTCCATTCCATTTCATTTGCAAAAGTAGCAAATTAATACAACACTGTTTAGCTGGAATGGCAGATGCACACACTGTATGATGCCTAAAACCATATCTTAGAATCTTACCTCTTATTACTATACAGTAGGCTATTTTGGTCTGAAGTTTCCTTTTTTCAAAATTCATCAATTCTGAAACCTTGCCATAAAAGGTGTAAGGCCTAGTAAAAAAGAAAATAGTTTCTCGTTCGGACTTTTTTTAAGGAAGAGGGAGGCTCGTATTATTTACTATTTATGGATTTTTGCTATTACGTTTGAAGATGGCCGCCATGTCTCAGATGTTCAGTGGTTGATTTAAACACAAGCTGTAGGTTTGACGATACATACGGAACAATACGAAACATGCCAGTGTATTGTACCATATGTATATTACTATAGAGCATGTCGTTCCATTTGCCAATTAGCAAATACAATGCTTTTTAGCGGGAATTACAGATGAATAGAAACATTTACGTCAATGGAATATGGCACGTACGTGTTACACCAGAAAACTACTTAAATTGACTAGAAACAAACAAGAAGCAAACGCAATGTTGTATGTGTTATGAATGTCATGTGTAGGTTTGGCCATGGTTTCATTAGTTTGTATCACAGGAATACAACTGAATTGTATTTATACTGATTGAGACTGGTATTATGTAAAAGAGACTGCGTAAAGACTATCTAAAGCAAGGGGTCATTGTTCTTATTTTAGATTATGACGTCATCGAAGGCACACACACACACACACACACACACACACACACACACACACACACACACACACACACACACACACACACACACACACACACACACACACACACACACACACACACACACACACACACACACACACACACACACACACACACACACACACACACACACACACACACACACACACACACACACACACACACACACACACACACACACACACACACACACACACACACACAGCCCTACACCCTGTATGGTGTATAAATAGTGAACTGAAAGAGTCTAACAGTACTTCAGACGGCAAGTTTTGGACAGAGATTTCTTCACAGAACCAAAAAACTTGTTTTAATATGCCGGTTTTTTTTTTAAATATAAAAGAAAAAAGGAGGAGGCGGCAAAAAGAGGAAGCGGGCGTGGACAAGAAACTAGTTTCTTTTTTAATAGGCCTAACCATCCAGAAAATTGTAGTAAAGTGTAGTAAATTAAATTTAACAAGATTTAACAAGATTGCCATCCAAGGCAAGGCAGGCCAACATTTTTAATCTATGCGTAATCCGCCCTCCTGAGATATATGCCAACCTTATTTTTAAACATATTCACGCTGCTAGCAGTTACACAATCTGTAGATAATTTGTTGCATTCATTGATTGTCCTCTGTGAGAACAAGTACTTCCTGATATCCAATCTACACTGATCTTTATTAATTTTACCTCATGTCCTCTAGTTCTATTATCTTTCTTGAGTGCGAAAACCAATATTTCTATCAATATTTTCGTACCCATTCAATATCTTAAAAACTTAAATTTGATCTCCTCTTAACCTCCTTGTCTCTAGGGTTGTTAAACCACATTCTTTCAGTCATTCTTCATAACTAAGGTGCCTCAGTTCTGGATTCATTTTAGTTGCTCTCCTCTGTATTCCTTCAAGCGTATCTATATTCTTCTTACGATATGGTCTCCAAGCTTGTATACTCTAAATGAGGCCTAACCATTGCTTTATATAGAAGTATAATTAGCCTTTTCTCCTTGTATGTTAAATTTATATTAATTAACCCAGGAATTTGATTACCCTTTGAAGCTGCAATACCACACTGCTCTGAAATTTTCATATCAACGCTTATTGTAATTCATACGTCCTTTTCTTTTACAGTAGAACCCAGAGAAGTGTCTCTCATGTTATAGTTTACATCCAAGTTCCCATGTCCTGTATGTAGGCATTTACATTTCCCAAAATTTAATAACAGATCATTTCATTAATCTGTCTATATCGTTTTGTATATGTTGTTTATCACTATCATTGTTAACCCTTCTAAAAATGTTTGTTTCATCAGCAAATTTCAGTACGTTGCTTGTTATATTATCGTCCAAGTCTTTGATATATATTAAAAATAATGAAGGTCCTAATAATGATCCTTGTGATGCCCAATCAAAACTGATTTCCAGTTTGAAACCTCTCCATCTACTAAACACGCTGTCTTCTGTCAGTCAGTCATTGTTCTATCCAGTCAATTATGTCAACCCCGATACCATGGGCTTTTAATTTAAGTAGTAATTTTGTATTTGGCACGTTGTCAAAAGCTTTCTGAAAATCTAAGTATATAATATCTACTGGTGATCCCTCGTCTAGCAACTTAGTGATTTCTTCTAAAAAACATAACATATTTGTTAAGCATGACCTCGCTTTTAGGAATCCATGTTGAAATGGAATTAATAATTTATGCCTAACAAGGAAGCCCACCATAGTCTTATATCCTCTCTGGTAAACACTTAACTAAAGTATCCATTTAGGTCTTCCGCCATTAAAAAACCTAGTGATATTATATTTCCAGCACTGTCTTCAAGTGGTCCAACCTTATCTCGTACGTTTTGATTACTTCTGATACATGCATAAAAACTCTTGCTGTCATTTTATGTTACATGCTAATTTCTGCTCATAGCTTCTTTTAGATTGTCTAATTTCATTTGTAGCTGCATTAAGTGTTCTTTTGTATTTTGTGCAGTCTTCATCCTTTTTGGTACGCCTATAAACCCTCCACATAGTTAGCTTGTACGCTATTTTCTCTAATAGCTTCTTTTTTAATTTAATTGTGTTAATTGCCATCTTCCAGCATTTTCGATATCCCTGTCCTCTGCTTCCTATTACCAGTAGAATCACTGACAGCATTTTTTGTTAAACAGGTGTCTGCTTAGCTCTTCTGACTAACTGCCTGTATTTCCTAATTATGGCAGTTGCACCCTCTCTGCGTTGTTATTCTCTACGTGTGCTAAAATAGAACCTCCCTTGCGCGGACCCACATTTTGTCCACTATCTCTGTGATAGCCTCTAATGTTGCCCCCTTGTTTAGTGCTCTGTCAGTCTTCCTGAATCATCCACAAACACCCTCGCTCTCCTCCTCAACCCCTCTATCAACATGACAACACTAGAGACCAGGAGACTAAGAGGAGACCAAATAGAAGTATTTAAAATAGTGAACGGTTATGAGGATGTTGATAGGAATATGTTCTTCAAACTTAAAGAAGGCAGTAGAACCAGAGGATACAAAGCAGCATTAGTTAAGGAGCAGTGTAGGTTAGACATGAGAAAGTACTCTTTCTCACAAAGAGTGATAAATGAATGGAACAAACTGCCAAATGATTGTGTTAATGCTAGTAGTGTGAATATGTTTAAAAATAAAATTGACAGATATTTGATAAGGGTGGGCTACACATAGATGAGAAAATTGTTGGACTCTCGATAAGCCAATGGCTTCCTTGTCCACTTTGCCATCTGGAACTTGTTGTTTGGGATGGCAATCTTGTTAAATCTTGTTAAATCTATCACCACCTCACAGTAGCTCTTGCGTCGGATCCCTTCCGTCGCATTCTGTCATGCAGTCGTATCACCTGCCACCATATTGTCCATCTCCCTCTCGCCCATCAACATATCACCTTTCCCTCCCGTCTCCTGGTTATATTGGGCTCCTGGTGCCTTCGCTGCTGGTGCCTTCGCTCCTGTGTCCTTCCCTCCCGCCTCTTTCCCTCCCGTCTCCTTCGCTTTCGTCTCCTTCGATCCCATCTCCTTTCCTCCCTTCTTCTTCGTTCTTATCGTCTTCCGCCCCATCTCCTTCCGTCCTGCAAATTTTCAATAAAGAAGACAGACATAACTTTGTATTACAAAGATAAATCCCATGAATAATTATGCGTTATTAATATTATACAGCAAACTTTCCAAAACTCTTCTTCATATTGGTCTCCCATGGAAAATATATATGCTACGCGTACACTACTTACTTACACTACTTACTTACACTACTTACTTACGCTACTTACTTACACTACACACTTATATATATATAATTGTATATTGCATATTGTATATATGCATATATATATATATATATATATATATATATATATATATATATATATATATATATATATATACACATATATATGTATATTATATATATATATATATATACATATATATATATATATATATATATATATATATATATATATATATATATATATACATATATGTGTGTGTGTGTGTGGGTGCATATATACATATATATATATATATATATATGTGTATATATATATATATATATATATATATATATATATATATATACATATATATATATATATATATATATATATATATATATATATATATATATATATATATATATATATATATATATATATATATATATATATATATATATATATATATACACATATATACACATATATATATATATATATATATATGTATGTGTATATATATGTGTGTGTGTGTGGGTGCATATATACATATACATATATATATATATATATATATATATATATATATATATATATATATATATATATATATATATATATATAACTCTAACAGCAGCATACGCCGACCATTTATCCAATATTTGCCGCGTTAGGCAGACCGCTGTTTTAAGCAGACCAAAGCCGGTTTGCTTAAAGTTTTGATGTGTTATTTCACAACTAATACGTTTGAGTTTATCATTATCATTGATAGTGGACACAGTTTAGCCGAAAATTAAATAGCATGTGTAATTATTTCCAAAACAAATAAAATTTTCTGTGATTTTGAGCATGTTTTTTCCAGAGCCTTGTATATTTTTGAAGTGCAAAATTTTTCGCGTACGGCAGACCGGGTAAAAATGCTTATAACTTAATATTCCTGCTATATATTGAACGAGGGGTCACCGTTTCGTGTTTATTGTGTAATATGCTTCGTATCAATGTACAATGTTTTATAATAATGTGTAAATTAAGAAATATGCGTTTTTGTGTTTGTTCTTGGCCTCCGACTTAGCGTCTTCGGCTTCGACTTGGCGTTCGTGTCGCAAAAATTCGCTAAATACTCAGTATATAAAGTTGAAAGTGATGCGCGTACTGACGTTTGCTCAAAACATATGTTCAAGTAATTTGTATGATGTGTGTTTAATTAATGATGTGTAGTTCGATTACTTTGACAAATGTTATTTGTCGTAAATCGACATCGCGAAACGACTTCCGGCATTGGGTGGTGTCTGCGAAATGCGTCGTTGCCCGTTGGATGTGTATTCGTAAGTATTTCACTCAAAATCAACTTTGCTAATACTTTGTTCATATTCAGTGGATTAACATTTGTTTAGGGTTAGGGTAATTGAAATTACTTTCTGTCATGTAACTACAACATGTAGTTGATTCAGGTTCTGAATTAATGCCGTACGTAATTGTAATTACTTTCTTTCTTGTAACTACAACAATCAACATGTAGTTTATTCTGGTTCTGAGATAATGCCATTATTATAATTGATCTATTTTAAGTATCTACAACATGTAGCCGACTCAGTTTCTGACATGGTGACGTAACTGTAATTGATTTCTTACTGTGTAATTAAAAATCACATAAATTATGTTATATATGATTTTATATATGATATGACAAAATATACAATTTTAGTAACCATATTTAAAAATACACTGAATTTACTGAAATGTGTGTTTCAATCAGAAGATATGGTTAAAATAAAATGCATTGTCCAAAATAGTGTTTACTTTAAATATCATGCAACATGAGTTACAGCTAAATTATATAACAAAATATATATTTATTTACATGTATATTATATGGTAGTCAAACTACATTAATAGAAGCAACCTTATGGATGCAGATCTTGTTTTACACATGCTGAAGACTTATTTTGTCAATTTAATCACATTGTGTATTGTTGATGGTTGATAATTTGTTGCCGCCTTATCACCTATACACATTTTTATTGTGTGTGCACACTCAACTTATTGTAAATGCTTTTAGCAAACATACTACACATAATAACTCTTAATTATAACAGCCATTACAACCAATGCCGTTTTAGCAAGTATTCTGATACGTATCATATCTTTACAGCCCTACATTTGTTGTAGACCTGGAAACTCATTTAATAATAAAAATAAATTTGTTGTTTTAATTCACATTATTTATTTTTCAGTTGCTGCAAGCCATCAGAAAAACCAACAAAATGTAAAGGTATCTGTCATGTTATTAACTAGTGTAACAAATATGACACATAGATACTGTGGCAGATATGATCCTTTACTTTACCAAAAAGATGGTCTGTATAATGATACTCATCTCAAATATACACTGAGTATAACTTGGTATGATATTAATTGCAACATCGTTATCTAAGAATATAAAACTCAAAGCTATGAATAATTTTTTTATTTAGTTTAATCCATTTCTGTTGTCTATCATAAATCATGCTACTTGGGGTCTTTTTAGCAATCAGTGAAATGTGAATCAGTAATTATTATTATGGACACCTTGTAAATATGTTAATATTGGCGAGGTAGTATAACGCTTCCAATTGAACATATCACTACACGTTTGACAATTTCTAACATTTGTACTAGTTGATAATGAGAATTGTGCACATTGTCATACATTACATTCTTTATCCATCAACCACTTGCATGGAAAACTTGGTAGTGTATAGTATAGTGCAATTTCTAACATTTGTCCTTTTTTGAGAATAAGAATTGTGCACATTGTCGTACGTTAAGTTCTTTATCCATCAACCACTGGCACTGAATACTCGATAGTGTATACCGGTAGTATAGTGCAATAGTTTCCTAGATCTTCTCTTGTTTAAGGCAAAACAATTGCTGGCAAAGCTATGCAGCAAATGAGTCCTGATATGTTTGTGATAAGATACACTATTAAGAGGTAATTAAAGAAAATATACAAACCATTGAAATATATTAATTTCAAGTAATTTCAACCAAAAACAAAATGATTTATGTATATCAAATATATTGTCATTTAAAATAAATAATGTCAATCCTACAGAATATCCTTTTACATGTTTGCATTACTGAAATTACATTCTTTCTGACATTAATGCATATTCAAAAACATTTTTTCACAGAAGTGTGATGACATTGAAATACCAGATGGATCACAAGAGGATTCATATTTAACACCTGAATCAGTGGAAACCCTCAACATGCAATAAACAGGCCACTCTTAAAATGATGATCACATCAATTGGTTTGAAGTATGTTTAATCAAGGCTAACCACAGCTTATAAAATAGAAATCTGTAGAATACATAGGTGGGGATCAAACATTCCTATTTTTAATACAACATAGTTTCCTTTCTCAGCATGTACTAGAACCAAACAAGGGAGAAAGTGTATTAGATATATAGCTTTGTCCTTAGTAAATGAATTAATTGAAAATGTTAATATAAATATAAGGACATGTTACATCAAAGTAAAATAAGAAACGAACAATAAAAAGCAGTACAGGAGAAACTTCCACAAAGGTAGATAAAGATATGAGGAATTATTTAGCAAAGATAGACTGGAATAACACACTGAATAATAAGACAGCAAAAGAATGCTGAAATATTTTAAAACGTGAAATTCAGTGCATCATTGATTCGTTGGTAAGTTTTAATTATGGAGCAACACCCTTGTGAATTCAGAAAAAAATTATTTAGGGGACAATTTCAATGGAGCAAAACCCAGTGTGGCTACATTTAAAAAACCATGAAACCAGTCTTATTTTAAGGAAAATATTATGTAATTTGTGTGCCAAATTTTATGATCCATTCAGAATTTCTGGTGAACTTAATTCTTTAGTGATACATGATTTTAGCACTCACGAGGTATTCACGAGCACATAACCAAGTGCTACACCACAATGTTAATATGATTCCTGATTCTTCAAACTACTGTAATTTCAGTACTATTGATATATTGGCTATGTGTACTAACTTCTATCTCTAATAGAACATTTCTTCATGCATGATGAATTGTAATATCCAATAATAGGTCATTCCACATCAAATCACTGGATGGTCCACACATTATATTTTCAGAAGTTCAGATCTCTTCAGGATTTTTATCAGATATTCCCCAAATACCAAAATTGAAAAAATCAAATGTTAGCTTTCTGTTCCTAGTAGTTTCGGAGATGTAGGCATATTAAATTATACTGGTCTCACTTTGAAGGTAGTGATTTGTAGTTTATGTGTGAAAAATTTAATGATCCATTTGGAAGTCTGTGATGGTGAACTTTATTTTTCAATGGTGCACGATTTTAACACCCACAAACCATTCACGTGCACAGTGTTGATATAATTCATGATTCTTCAAACTGGTGAGGTCTCAATGCTATTAATATAGGCTATGTGTCCTAACTGTCATCTTTATGATGACCTTTTTTGTCAACAATGGATTTTTACATCAAATCACTGGATAGTCCAGATTCTTTGTCTTCAGATCTCTTCAATATTTATACAAGATATTCACCAAATGTCACATGTTAGCTTCCTATTCTTAGTAGCTTCTGAGAAAACAATATTTTATGACCTTAGATATCCATTAATGTAATTTTAGGAAAGTTTGAGATGCAATAACTAAGTAGGGCTAGAGCCTTGAAAATGTGAATGTTTACTCTCATATAGACAGAATACCCCATGTGCCTTCATTTTAATGTGTCTGATGGTTTTGCATCTGAAGTCTGGGAAAGTTTGAAAAATCACATTTGCCATTTCGCGATATACCATCTGTGAACATTATTTTTGTTTTAAAGAAATTTTCTGGTGAAAACAACATTTCTGTACAAGAAACTACACATCCTGAGCTATAAAAGGGAGTAATTCATGTTCCAACATATTTGATGAATTGTGTATAAATAAAAAGACCAGCCTCGCAAGTGGTGTTTCACTTTTGATAAATTATAACTACAGTATTTACCATCCAAAATTCAAATTATATTTATACACACTGATGAATCATGAAATGTTCTGGAGTTACCATGTACATAAGTGTTCATTTGTAGCCCTTATAGAGGGTACCTTGGAAAACAGCAACTGCGATTTTACAAATATTCCACGCTCTGGATGCACATCTATCTGATTTAATTATAAATAAAGTCAATGTACCCATACGTTGATATTCTATCTATGATTTAACAAGATTTAACAATATTAGCCATCCAAGCCAAAGGTCCAGAAGGCAAGTGGACAAGGAAGCCATTGGCTTATCGAGAGTCCAACAATATTCATCTACGTGTAACCCGCCCTCCTGAGATATGTGTCAATCCTGATTTTTAAACATATTCATGCTGTTAGCAGTTCTACAATCCGTAGACAATTTGTTCCATTAATTTATTGTCCTTTGTATGAAAGAGTACTTCCTGATATCCAATCTACACTGATCCTTTACTAATTTGACCTCATGTCCTCTAGTTCTGCTATTTTTCTTGAGTGAGAAAAACATATTTCTATCAATATTTCATACCCATTCAATATCTTAATAACTTCAATCTGATCTCCTCTTAACCTCCTTGTCTCTAGAGTTGTTAAACCACATTCTTTCAAGCGTTCTTCATAGCTAAGGTCTCTCAGTCCTGGAATAATTTGAGTTGCTCTCCTCTGTATGTGTTCAAGCGTATCTATATCCTTCTTACGATATGGTCTCCATGCTTGTATACAGTACTCTAAATGAGGTCTAACTACTGCTTTATACATAGGTAAAATTACCTTTTTTTGTATGTTATGTTTCTCCTAATCAACCCAAGAATTGTATTACCCTTTGAAGCTGCAATACCACACTGCTCTGAAACTTTCATATCAGCGCTTATTGTAACTAATAAGTCCTTTTCTTTTCTAGTAGTAGTACCCATAACAGTATCTCCCATTTTATTCTTTACACCCAAGTTCCCATGTCCTGTATGTAGCCATTTGCATTTCCAAAAACTGAACATCTGCCATTTCTCAAACCATTTCACTATTCTGTCTGGATCGTTTTGTAAATGTTGTTTAACACCATCAGTGTTAACCTTTCTAAACACTTTTGTGTCATCCCCAAATTTCAGTACATTACTTGTTATATTGTCATCTAAGTCATTGATATAATAAAGAATAATAAAGGTCCTAATCCTGATCCTTGTGGTACCCCACTTAAAACTTATTTCCAGAAATTTCTCCATCTACTACAACATGCTGTCTTCTGTCAATCAGCCATTGTTCTGTCCAGTCAATTATGCCATCCCTGGTACTTTATCAAAACCTTTCTGGAAATCTAAGTAGATAATATCTAATGGCTATCCCTCGTATATCCACTTGGTGATTTCTTCAAAAAAACAACATATTTGTTAAACATGATCTCGCTTTTAGGAATCCATGTTGAGATGAATTTAATAATTTATGCCTAACAAGGAATTCCACCATATGGTCTTTAATTAACCTTTCTAATAATTTACAAATTACTGACTTTAAACTCACTGGCCTGTAATTATCTGACTTATTTCTTAAATCTTTTTTAAATAATCATATGATGTTTGCTTCTTTCCATTCAAATGGAACAACTCCCTCTTTTAATGACAAGTTAAACACTCTTGCAAGTGGTATACTGATTTGTCCTACTGTTTCCATTAGTAGTTTTGGAGGAATTCCATCCACTCCATTTCTGGAGTTTCGATTAACGGCCCTAAATAGTCAGATTTACCCTCCTGAAAGTTAGCATCTGGAACTGGTAGCTCTTCCATTGGATCCCTTCCATCACATTCTGTCCTGCAGCCTTGTCACCTGGCAGACTGTTATCATTCTCTCTCTCACCCATCAACCGGTCACCTTTCCCTCAACTTTGGGGTTAAGAACTGCTGTACTAGAAGGTCACAAAATTATTAATCTCAGAAACTACTAGGAAGTAGGAAGCTAAAATTTGAGATTTGTTCAATTGGGTATTTGGGAAATATCTGGTAAAAATAGTGAACATTGTGCTCACAAAAAGGAAACAATTCCTTTGACGTGCCAGTAACGAGTAGGCCAAGTGGATAAATCCATGAGTAGACAAAGAGAATGTAGGTCTTAATTGGTCAGAAGACAAACTGAGAAACCCCTAATTAGCCAGAATTGGGCAAAATTGGGACTTGGGCAAAATTAGCATGAATAGTGTTAGTTACTTTTATAGCAATTGATGTTATTAAATGTGTAAACAACGACAAGTAAAGTGTTTTGAATGGTGCCTTCCATCAACTCAAGTACATAGACTTATAAAATAAAAAAATAACAGTCCACTTGCATCTAATCAGCAATTTTACCAACATAAATGTAACTGTAACTTTAATTAAATTGAAGTTTAAAGTTCATGAATTGGTGTGAGGTTAATATATTTTTATTGGGAAATATCTTAATTCATGGTAATGTAACTAAAAATATTTTTAGTTAATTGTTCCTTGTCTGATATACACACACTACACACAGCCTCAAATTCAAAACAACACTTGCACTGACAATTTGTTGTCCTCTAGTTAAATTTTTTAAAGTAGTGTTTATACGTTTTAGTTGCATCACCTAATTATGATATTATCTCAACAATGTGCAGTTATGCCCATTTTGTGGAATTACCTCTGCTTTTGAGGTATTTTCTAGAATGTTATTGTAAGGTGGCAGTAATGTGGTTTTCTCAAGTGTCATGAATACATTGTATTAATTAGCATGACTCATCTTTAAAACCTTAGTTCTGAGCCAGTCACTGGGTTCAAATAGCAAATTATCTATGCATATTTTATATTTGAATGTTTTCATTTGTAAAATAAAACACGTGATCACAGTAATACATTTTTTAAGTAGATGATATATTTTTCATTTTATATTACAGTGTCGCTGCAGCAGATGAACTTTGGGATGAGGAAACACATTGTCTTCAACTCTTGTTTGAAGACCGTTCTCACAGTGTGTATGTAGCATGTAGAGATCCCAGCTTCAACGCATTGAATACGATTGTGGGTACACTTGTTGTGAGAGAGCAAGCTTTCATGTACATGATCTTATATGGGCAAGGCAGCAGAGAACTGGAAACATACCTACCGACAAGTGACAATCAAGTGACAATTTCACAGAATTTTAACAAATATCAATTAAATCTATTTATGTTAAGTTCATAATAAACATATTGTATTTACTAAACATTCTATTATAAATTTGCATAGAATATCATCTTGTTATGATATGTGTAATTTCGAAAGAAAAGCAGATGCTGAGCTGCCCTGAATGGATTTTGTTAGTCATCTCATGCTGATGACATTGCAATGCTTGTTCCATAAACTAAGGGGATGCAAAGATTGTTATATGTTTCTTATACTCAAGGATGTGACACTGACAATGATATACTCTTTAATAGAGTAAGGTCTCGGATAATGTTCTATGATTGATATTAAGCTTGGTGATGTAGTATTGAATGCAATTATGAAAATCTTGGACATAATTTGTGATGAAAATTATATCAAATACAAAGAAGTCTTTAGTGGAGATGTAATATTGTTTCTACTCAGGCAATTCTACTTCTGTACAACGAAGGTGAAGAACAAGCTCTTTGCAACTTAAATATATTGCAGTAAATTCCATACAGTGTATTTTTGTTCATTATAGGCTAATTATAGAAAAGCCAGTTGTGCAGCTTTTTATCATTTCTTATTACATTGCATTTAGAATTTGCACAGCCTACCTAGATGAAATGTAGTGCTAGTCTTATGCTTGCTATCCAAGCATTGATTGTTGTAATATTCAGATTATAAAAAAGTATTAGTGCAAGCTGTTTTTTATGCAGGATATCTGCATCCACAAACAACTTTGTTCAAAGTACTGGAAATAGGTATGAGTACAACTCCTCTGTACTTTGCATGAAATGGGTACTTGCAGTTTATACACTCTTGTAATCTAGTACAGTGTATTATTATTACATGTTTTATTGTTATGTTGACATGATGTATATTCCTGTACTGTATTGTATGAAATAAAACTGATTGAATTGATGACTGATTGAAGTGATTAAAAATAATATGGCTCTTCAATATATTACTTCATAAATTCCCTACTACTGTAATTGGTGGTACTAAAACATGGATTAAATGGTGTTCTGTTTGTTTTTAACTGCTGTTTATGTCCTAATAATTGGTGAGAGGTTGGCCCTCAAAATACGAGGGAGATGGGATGTTGTTACCCCAGCCACACCCCCTCCTGACCACCTCAAGACAACTGAAATTGGATTGTGTAGACCTGTAGTATTCATGCATACCATGTATTTGGAATAAAAAGATTTTCAATGAAAAAACAAACTAGCATTTTTACCAGGATGATTTATTAAAACAACAGTAGCACCATTAAAATAATTGTGGGTTTTCATTTGTTAAAACATAACAGTAAAATGCGAATGACAATGCCATGGTGGTTTACAAATTCAGTAACATGGGTTCATAGGCTAGGCATGGTGTTTATACACATCATTTTGCACAAGCTAACACGCTTACTAGCCAGTTTTGATATTTATTACCACTACTTAACTTTATGAATTATACAAAATTTAATGTAAACGAAATTATAAAAATATCACTGGTATACTTGACACACCCTCCCAGATGTGTTGTTAAACTCCCAGAAAAGAAGAAAATCCCGGATTGTAGGTTTTTGTGTGCAGTTTAAAGTTTCTGGTGAGCCTCAATGAGAGGAACAGTTGGATGTTCCAAGAGGGTGCAGTTGGAAGTTTTTGGTGACCCTCAAGGCCCGTCAAGGGGGTGCATTTGGAGGTCCCAATGGGGTGCAGCTAGAGGTTTTTCGTGAGCTTCAAGGGGGATGCAGTTGGAGGCTTTTGATGGGCCTGAAATCTCCTGGACTTCGAAACTCAAGTTTTCAGGTATACTACGGATTATTGCTATAGTATACTAGTATAGGTACGTAAACATGTCATGTAACTATCGCTCAGCAGACTTGTATTACAAGGCAACATTTTACGAATTGTGAAAACTATTCATTAATAATTTAGGGTAGGATTAATGTTCATATACCATCCGATGTGATCGCAGCCAACCGAATTTGTTTCGAAGAATCAATCCACACAGCCACGGCCAGGCTAGGAAGTGTCCGAGACTGAGTGACCGTCCCGTGTATTTCCGTCAATCACAAATTGCATATTAAATAATTAATAACAACAATATAATATACTGTTCACTATAATTATATTCATATAATGCATAATATACTAAATGTTCATAGTGTAAACACTCCGGAAATTCCTATGCCATGGGCTAGCGAATTGATAATAACCACAGACAGATTAATTATTATTTATGTTGTCCTCTTCCAATAACTCGTCCTCGCATAAAATACTGCTCTGTCCGCGATGCCGTCGACGGCCCCAATATCACTCTTGTACTATACTGTATATTAAATATAGTTTTTTTTATCGTATTGAGACATCCCGTGTTCAAACAGAACTTTACTGGTGTCCGCCTTCATTTACATTTCGCAAGTGTTTATGTGACACTATCACAAAAAAGGCTAACAAAATATATACAACTTCCGGTCTGCGTAAGTCGGCATCTGTGCATAAAGTTTTTAAGCACACCGCATTTTTTGTATATATGTCATTCTTTGAAATATTCCAATGAACCTTTAGTATATGTTCTAAATTAGTTTTACAAATGTAGCAGGGTGACGCCATGTTAATCGATAGGCGTCACCACCAGCTAATTAGTATTTTGAACAGCTGACGTATCAGCCTCGTCCTGGGGTAACGAAAAAGCCGATTTCGACAGCCACCTAGCTCAGTTGGAGCAAGTGCTGCATTTTTGATGTGTATGACTATCAACTGATAGACGACCCACGGAGACGACCTACCACAAATGGTGCCAGAAGTGGGATTTGATAACGCGACGAGACCACGAAGACGAGGCGAGGTGGCGGAGACGTAGAGTCGAGTAAGGAGCCTGGACCCTGATGACAACCTCGAGCGACATCCTGACGTCCTCGACATCCGGTCTGACGTTTGACCGAGAGTAAGGCGACTTCCGGTCCGGCCCTGTTCGAGTGAGGACCGTAGACACTGATGACGACCCGGAGCGACTCAAGAGTGACATTTCCGGTTTAACACTATTCGGCCGCGACGATGACTAGCCCCGACACGTGACGTGCCGTGACGCTAAGTGACTTAGATCCTGACTGCATTGATAAACGATTGAATTTTGAATTGATACCCGTTCACTGTATAATTAGGAACTGTATTGTGTATCCTGTCTGTGTAGCTATAGCAGCATTATAGAGATAGCCAGTATCAGAATTTTTTTAGAGGGACTTTTTGACATTTGCGTGTTAGTTAGGCATGTTTTCTGAGTAAGATGTATCTGTAGTTGTGAGGGTGCAGAGTAGTCCTGTAGATACGAATGTTATTCATGGGTATAACGGGTATATAACTTTTGTTCCGTACTGGGAATTTGGTATACATCTGGGTTAATACTTAGTAGGGCAGTCGCAACTGGCAAGCAGACATGAGTATTGACGGGGCCACTGGATTTGTGCCACCCGACACGGTTCAGGGTGACTTGCAGGACCAACTGGTCACACTGCGAGAGGAGCTGTTACAGCTGCGGCTTGCAACCAATGACCGTCCACGCGTTGCGTACGTACCGCGCGAGCGGAAGGTGAAACCTTTCAGTGGACGTGGTGAGGTGACAGTGCAGGATTTTCTTGCAGATGTCGAGAGTCTATTTAGGGCACGAGCGATGTCTGATGAGGAGCAGTGTGACTTCATGACGTCACACCTCGAAGGTGATGCCAGACAGGAGATCCGGTTCCGGCCTGTGGAGGAGGTGCGTACCGCGACGTGTATCAGGCGGATTCTGCTGGAAGTGTTTGGCGAGAAGAGGTCGGTATCGCAGTTGCAGGAACTCTTCTATCTTCGTAAACAGGCTGACGGGGAGGGGATCCGTAGTTTTGCAGGTGCTCTGCAGCAACTGATGGAAGCGCTTTTGCGCAAGGACGGACATGCCGTCAACCAGCCTGACCGTGTGATCGCCGAACACTTCGCAGAGGGCCTGAAAGACCGCGTACTACGACGCGAGGTGAAGCAACAGCAACGGCTGCGACCGCAGATGAGCTTCGTGGAACTGAGGGAAGAGGCTATTCAGTGGTCCGAGGAGGAAGAGAGGCCGCCGCAATCCAGTCGACGACAGACTGCTGGTGCATTTGAGCTGGTCGCCGACGCAGGGGAAGCAGGTAACGTTACAGATCTGCAACGAGTGCTCTCAGAGTTAGAGAAACAGCAGCACGTCATCGAGGCGCTGACTGAGCGTGTGGAGAGGATGGAAGGTGTTGCGACAGGTAGGACGGGTGGACGACGGTCCAACACTCCACAGAGGCCCTGGTCGGACCAGCGACCCGCATCTGCGCCGCAGAACTTGCAGACACGACGGCCATTTCAGGAGCGACGCGCATTTCAGGGACCCTCGATGCAGTACACACTAGACGGGCAGCCAATTTGTTACCGTTGTGGTGGAGTTGGCCACCTGGGCAGGCAGTGTCGCAATGAGGCGAGCACTGGACCACGCCGGCCCCAGACGGAGGCTTGTCCACCGGGTGTGCAGACGACGGCCCCTACGGCACACAGACGAGAGCACCCAGACAATGTTAGAGAGAACACACATCCTTTAAACTGACGCCGCTCGTTACCAAGAGTCGGGTAGACGAGCTAGTGCGTACAGGCTCACACGCTACCGCGCCAACTGACGCGACCGTTGGTACTTGCCCTACGGCAACTGTCTTGATGGGAGGTGTGGAGGTCAATTGCTTACTTGACACAGGTTCCCAAGTAAGTACTATCACTGAGTCTTTCTTTCGTAAGTACATTGCTCGAAACGACCGAGAGCTGGCGTCTTGCAGTTGGTTGAAGCTCACCGCTGCAAACGGTTTAGATATACCGTATGTTGGGTACGTCGAGTTGGACGTGACGACCATGGGTCAGACCATACCTGGCAGAGGTATCCTGGTTGTCTGCGATTCCCCTGATACAGATCAGTGCGCGCATAAGAAGAGGTGTCCTGGCATTCTGGGAATGAATGTCATGGGAGAGCTTGACCTTGCTCTATGGAAACGATCCCTGAACACAGGTAGTTACAGAGCAGAGTCGGTGATGGCGTCGGTCATAGACGCGAAGCAACGGGACCGGAGAGGATTTACTCGTGTGGCAGGGTGGAGCGCAGTGCGAATCCCAGCGCAGTATTGTGCCACGTTGATGGTTTCCGGTTTGCAGAGACAGGCTGATGCGACATGGGTCGTTGTAGAACCCATTGTGGGGGCACTTCCGGTGGAGGTGTCATTGTGTAGTACTTTAACTAGAGTACACCAGGGTGCTGCACCTGTGCAGGTAGTCAACACCAGCAGAGAAGACGTGTGGCTGAAGCCGAGGATGCGAATAGGTATCTATCAGACCATCGCGCACGTCAGTGAAGAGGACAGAATATGTTTTGAGCGAGTCAGAGTGTCTGAGGAGTACGTGAGCAGGACTGAGGACCGACCGCCAGGTGTAGTCGACACGCGTGAGGTACTAACCAGTACACTCGATGTCGGGCCACACGTCACCGCGGAGCAGGTTGCTCAACTGAGAGATCTCATCTCGCGGAACGAACGAGCATTCGCCCGAGATGATGACGACCTTGGCTATACAGACTTAGCCACGCACACGATAAGGACCACGACTGAGGTACCCGTACGACAACCTTTCAGAAGGATTCCGCCTACACAGTATCAAGAGGTGAAAGAGCACATCAAGGATCTTCTGAACAGAGGTGTTATCAGAGAGAGCCATTCGGCATGGGCTTCGCCGATCGTCCTGGTCAGGAAGAAAGACGATTCGCTGCGCATGTGCGTGGACTATCGGCTGCTCAATGCGAAGACCCACCGAGACGCATTTCCGCTGCCGCGCATTGACGAGAGTTTTGACGCCATGAGCGGCGCAAACTGGTTTACCACATTGGATCTGGCTTCAGGATACCACCAGATCGCGATGTCGGAGGACGACCGAGAGAAGACGGCCTTCACCACACCTATGGGGCTGTACGAATTCAACCGTATGCCGTTCGGGCTCTGTAACAGTCCCGCGACCTTCCAGAGGTTGATGCAGAGGTGCTTTGGAGATCTGTGTTACCAGACGGTACTCTGTTACCTTGATGACGTTATCATCTTCTCCAAGACGTTCGACAGCCACCTAGCTCAGTTGGAGCAAGTGCTACAGCGACTGCAGAGGATTGGACTGAAGCTGAAGACAAGCAAGTGTCACTTCTTACAGCGGGAGGTGCTATACCTAGGACACCATGTGTCGGCCGACGGCATTGCCACAGATCCGGCAAAGATCGATGCTGTGAAAGACTGGGCCGTGCCGAACACAGTGAAACAGCTTCGCTCCTTTGTAGGATTCGCGTCCTACTACCGTAAGTATGTGCAAGGGTTCAGTATGATTGCAGCGCCGCTACACGATCTAGTGACCAGTGTCAACAAGGAAATGAAGGAGAAGGGACGGTTGAGAGGAGCCTTCAAGGACAGTTGGAGTCCAGAGTGTGACGGAGCTTTCAAGGTTTTGAAGAACGCGCTCTGCTCAGCTCCAGTTCTCGGGTATGCCCAGTACCAACGACCATTCATAGTGGAGACGGACGCCAGCCACCTGGGTCTCGGCGCTGTCCTGTCTCAAGAACAGGAAGGACGTCGTGTCGTCATCGCGTACGCGAGTCGCAGGTTGCGACCACCCGAACGCCAGTATAGCTCGATGAAGCTAGAGATGCTAGCACTTAAGTGGGCGGTCACCACGAAGTTCCGTGCCGACCTTTACGGCGGAGAGTTCGTCATCTACACTGACAACAACCCGTTGACGTACCTGAAGACCGCCAAGTTGGGAGCCATCGAGCAACGATGGGCAGCTGAGCTGGCCCCATTCAACTTCACGATCGAATATCGAGCTGGACGTTCAAACGGAAACGCAGATGCCTTGAGTCGACAGCAACTCGACTACGAGCCCGGGGCAACCGACTTCGACGAGGAAGACGACGTGCAGCAGATATGCGCAACATATGCATCGTGCACGCTACTCCCGCGAGAACTACGTCAACAGATAGAGAAGAATGACAGAGTACGACAAGAATTCCAGGTTGAAGTAAAGGAGATAGAGGTACAGTCAACCCAGTCACCTGCCTTCCCAGCGTTGTCACCTGAAGAACTTGCAGAGTTGCAGAGGAAAGACCCAGACATCAGCAGGTTCCTGATGTACTGGAGGGTCGGCGAGAAGCCGAAGAAGTGTGCACAGAAGGGTGTGACACAACTGCTGAGACAGTGGCACAAGATGAGGGAAGAGAATGGGGTTTTGTACCGCAAGGTGAGAGATCCACAGGGTGGAGAGGTTAAGCAGCTAGTTCTACCGAGTGTGCTGAAGCACCGACTTCTAGAAGCGGTGCACGACAAGATGGGTCACCAGGGTGGTGATAGGACGAGCAGCCTGGCGTGGCACCGTTGTTACTGGTCAGGTATGCACAGAGAGATTGATGACTACGTGAAGAACTGTGCGAGGTGCACACTAGCGAAGATGCCGCGACAGAAGACACGCGCGCCGATGGGACACCTTCTAGCATCGCGTCCCTTAGAGGTCTTGGCGGTGGATTACACACAGTTGGAGAAGGCAGCAGATGGACGTGAGAGTGTTCTGGTACTGACAGACGTGTTCACCAAATTCGCTTGGGCTGTACCAGCACGTGACCAGAAGGCGAACACGACGGCGCGACTATTGGTGAGAGAGTGGTTTCAGCGTTACGGAGTTCCACAGAGGATCCATTCTGACAGAGGCCGGAATTTCGAGAGTGCGACTATTGGAGAGCTGTGCAAGCTGTACGGCATCGAGAAGTCAAGGACTACGGCATACCATCCAGAGGGGAACGGGCAGTGTGAAAGGTTTAACCGGACTTTACACGACTTGTTAAGGACCCTTCCGCCGGCACAGAAGCGAAGATGGACAGAGCATCTGCCCGAGCTTTGCAACGCCTACAATGCGACGCCACATGCGTCGACGGGATACTCGCCACACTACTTGTTGTTTGGGCGCGATCCCTGGCTGCCGATAGACGCATTCCTAGGGCAGGAGTTGAGGGAGGACGATTGTGACAGCTCGATCGACGGATGGCTTGCCACACATCAGAAGAGACTGCAAGACGCGTATTCTCACGCAAACGAACGACTCGGCGCTGCAGCAGAAAGTCGTAACCTGCTTCACGAGAGATTGAAGATGAGTGAGCCGCTGACACTTGGTTGCAGGGTTTACCAACGCAACAGACTACCAGGACGCAACAAAATGCAGGATGCATGGAGCCCGGAGGTGTACAAGGTAGTACGGATACCCGCGGAGCCTGGTGGACCTTACCACATCGAGAGGGCAGACGGGTTCGGCCGACCTCAGACAGTCTGCAGGAAGAACATCCAGCCAGCGGGTCCAGGAGCGATTGTTCCGACTCCAGTGGCAGTCACTCCAGAGGTCAAAGACGACGAACGCTCTGATGACAGCTCTGACGAAGAGGAGGAGGAGGATTACCTTGTCGCGATCGTTCCAGTGGTTCGTCCGACGATAGCTCCAGCTTCAGTGGTCCAGCCGATTGCTGAGGAGGTTTTGACGGGAGAGGAGATTCACGATGAGCCTACCGTGATACCGGTATCGATACCAGTACCCGCACCTAGGAGATCGGGCAGGATGCGGAAGAAGGTGGTACGCTTCGAAGAAGTCGACACGCAAGTACCTACACCGGCCCCGCGGCGATGCAACGTCATTCCTGAACCGTGTGTGGGGGACCAATTGACCCCCATCATGACTAGTTTGTTTGTAGCGATGGCTCGCAGTGGTGTGGTCTTTTCGGGAAGCATTAACCGGGACGGTTAAGAGTTAGTTGGGGAGGACCCAGGAGGAATTTTTAGAGGGACTTTTGATACGCAGGAATTTGGGAGAACCCTAGAGTTCCAGCGGGATGTTCTTTTTTTTATATAGTAACCGGGACGGTTAAGATTTTGTTGGGGAGGATGTAGCAGGGTGACGCCATGTTAATCGATAGGCGTCACCACCAGCTAATTAGTATTTTGAACAGCTGACGTATCAGCCTCGTCCTGGGGTAACGAAAAAGCCGATTTCGACAGCCACCTAGCTCAGTTGGAGCAAGTGCTGCATTTTTGATGTGTATGACTATCAACTGATAGACGACCCACGGAGACGACCTACCACACAAATAATGTTCCAACTTCACATCGTTGGAAAATCTACTAAATAAAATATATGCCCGGTCCTCTTAAAGCGGTCCGGTATGCACTGGCAGCCACGGCACTGGTCGACATATGCTGCCTTTAGACATATATATATATATATATATATATATATATATATATATATATATATATATATATATATATATATATATATATATATATATATATATGTGTGTGTGTGTGGGTGCATATATACATATATATATGTATATATATATATATATATATATTAAAAACAGTATAGGTCCTAATACTGATCCCTGTGGTACCCCACTCAAACCAGATTTCTAGTTTTAAATCTTACTGTATACTATAAATTTGTCTTCTCTCTGTAAGCCACTTTTCTATCCAGTTGATTTCATCATTACCTACACCATGGGCTTTTAGTTTAAGTAACTGTCTTTGACGTGGCACTTTATCGAAAAATCTATGTTCACAACATCCACTGGTGACCCATCATTTACACACTTTGTGATTTCTTCCTAAAACCACAAAGAATTGGTTAGGCATGACCTTGCATTTAGGAACCCATGTTGAGATGTATTTATTAATTTACATTTTACAAGGAATTCCTTTATGTGTTTCTAGTAATTTAACAAGATTTGCCATCCAAGCCAAAGGCCAAGTTGGCAAGTGGACAAGGAAGCCATTGGCTTATCGAGAGTCCAACAATGTTCATCTACTTATAACCCGCCCTCCTGAGATATGCGTCAACTTTGTTTTTAAACATATTCACGCTGCTAGCAGTTACACAATCTGTAGACAATTTGTTCCATTAATTTATTGTCCTCTGAGAACGAGTGCTTCCTGATGTCCAATCTACATTGATCCTTTATTAATTTTACCGCATGTCCTCTAGTTCTACTATCCTTCTTGAGTGAGAAAAACATATTTCAATCAATATTTTCATGCCCATTCAATATCGTAAAAACTTCAATCTGATCTCCTCTTAACCTCCTTGTCTCTAGAGTTGTTAAACCACATTCTTTCAGGCATTCTTCATAACTAAGGTCTCTCAGTTCTGGAATCATTTTAGTTGCTCTCCTTTGTATGCGTTCAAGCATATCTATATCCTTCTTACGATATGACCCCCATGCTTGTATACAGTATTCTAAATGAGGTCTAACTATGGCTTTATAAAGAGGTATAGTTAACTTTTTTCCCTTGTATGTTATGTTTCTTCTAATCAATCCAATAATTTGATTACCATTTGCATACAACTGATGTTAAACTCACTGGTCTGTGATGT
>OY759271.1:9879733-9912233 GCA_963662155.1 Lamellibrachia columna | reverse complement strand
TAATAATTGTGTGCGGTTGTAATTAATGATGCGGTATGTTAAATACATTATAATAATAATAATAAAAGGACTTCTTTAGCGCCAATATCCTCGGAAAATCCGAGCTCAGTGGCGCAACAAAACCAAAGGATTAGGCATTCTCGTGACCATATACAATGCAAAAAGTCGTCAACCGATGGATGGAGGTGCCAAGAAGCTAAGGAGGATAGGCCATTTTGAAAAGATAGGTTTTAAGATTACGGCGAAATGAAGCTATATTTCTTGCTGATTTTACGCTGTCGGGGAGTGAATTCCACAGAGTTGGTGCGGCAACCGAGAAAGCTCGAGTTCCAGCGTTTGTCTTAACTCTGGGAACAGAAAGTAAACCAGAACCAGTCGACCGAAGCTGTCTGGGCTGTCTTGCTGGAGTGAGCATTGAATGTAAATATGCAGGTTGTTTGGTTGAAAGGGCTTGATAGGTAATTGTACAGATCTTAAAAATAATGCGATATCGCACAGGGAGCCAATGCAATGATTTTAGAAGTGGCACTGAGCGAGAGAAACGAGGAGATCGTGTAACTACCCTAGCCAGACAATTTTGAACACGTTGAAGTTTTGTAATATCCTTGATAGCAATATTATGAAGGAGGGAATTGCAGTAATCAAGTCTGCTACTAACAAGAGCTGTTGCAATAGTTTTTGCGACAGAAAGTGACATATACCGGCGAATACGGCGAAGATCACGGATATGATAAAAACAGCAACGACACGTTTGAGAAATATGTTGTCTAAAGTTGAAATTCTTATCAAAGGTGACTCCCAAATTCTTCGCTGAGGCTGCTGGTATGATAGTTTGATTCAGGATACATGTCGGGAAAAAAACATCAAGTTTGCCACACTGCTTTGGAGTACCAATGATGAGAAATTCAGTTTTGTCTGCGTTTAACTTTAATTTGCTGTCAGTCATCCAGAGGGAGATATCTTGGAGACAATCGCTGAGCTGATTTAGGGAGCGATTTGTATCCGAGGTAGCCAAAGAAATGTAGATCTGTGTATCATCTGCGTAAAGGTGGTGGTCCAAGTTATGATTTTGGATAACAGAGCTGAGTGGCGTAGTGTAAAGAGTGAACAGCAAAGGCCCCAGAACAGAACCCTGGGGGACACCACACGAAGTGGGGAGTGCGGCCGAGAAACAGTTTGCAATCTTTATGGTTTGGTGTCTACCAGTTAGGTATGATAAAAACCAGTTCAGAGCTGTGCCAGATATGCCATACCACAATGATAAACGTTTAATAAGGATGCTGTGATCTATGGTATCAAAGGCGGCAGACAGATCCAGCAAGGTAAGTGCTGTTACTTTTCCTTTGTCAATGTTTAAGGTAACGTCATTGTGTACTTTTAAGAGAGCAGTTTCTGTAGAATGAAACTCTTTGTAAGCTGATTGTGACACATTAGATAAGCAATTTGAGCTGATGTGAGACTTTAGACGGCTTGCTACGACTTTCTCAAGTATTTTGGAAATAAAGCTGAGATTGGAAACAGGTCTATAACTGTTTAGATCTTCTTTAGACAAAGATGTCTTCTTAAGAAGTGGGTTGACATGGGCGTGTTTGAAATCATCCGGAAACAAGCCAGAACACAGTGATGCATTTATAATGTCCGTTATCGGTTTGAGCAATGTATCAAGACAAGATTTCAACAGTACGGTTGGTAGTGGATCAAGCTCACAGGACTTATTTGGGGAAGACATAATTATTTTCTTCACTTCATCAGCTGTGGCAGGTTCAAATGATACAAGTAAAGAATTTACTCGTGGAGGGGCCACGTTTACAGTTGTTGAACATATACCTACTTGTGTGCGTGCGGAGTTATAGTTAGTTTAAAATGTAGATATTTAGTTTGCTACACATTAAACGATTGTGGTGATATTAATCCATGGGCCAGATACGTGAATCCCTCCCCCTCTGGAATTTACGTCACGATGTTTTTTCGGAAGCTTATAACATACACATGTGTAATTCAGTGGTTTGGGAACTGCTGAATTCGTGTATTTTTTTTGGGGGGAGGGGTTTAATACAACCAGTGCTATTGGCAAGTAAGGACGAGGTAGGGATGGAGAGTTGTCCATTTTATCAGCAACAAATCTGCCGACCACCACTGCAAGTGAGGTATCAATGGAAGGTATTTGGATACTCTTCCCAATGGTGTTTACTCATTATATAATTATGCATTACCTCTACAATGGAACTCCACCTCGGGAATTTACGCCACAATCTTTTTTAGGAAGTATATAACAAACACATGTGAAATTCACTTGCATGCCACCAGGGAATTGCTGCATTCGTGTATATGTTAGGTTCAGTACAGCCAGTGTCACTAGCACAGCTTAACAGTAAGGACGGATGTAGGCATATATTGTAGCCCAGTTTGTCAACAGAAATCTGCCCACCATTGCAAATGAGGTATCAGTGGAAATATATTTGAATATTTCTCCCTATGGTTGTACATTCATTATATATTTATGCATAAATGAGGTCATTATGACATGAAATCATACCTGAAGTATTTTATAGAAATGACCCCACATTTTAGTTCACATGCCAGACAAGGGAACCACTACTACGTTTGTGACAACCAATCTGAAATAATGTTTTTTTTTTCTCCTGGAATTGCAGCTTTCGTGTTGTTTTTGTGGTTTAGTACAACTAGTGTCCTTAGCAAGGATTGGTCGCAAGGACGGGGGTATGGACGGGGGTAAGGACGGGGGTAAGGAAGGGGTAAGGACGAGGGTATGGACGGGGGTAAGGACGGGGGTAAGGACGGGGGTAAGGACGGGGGTATGGACGGGGGTAAGGACGGGGGTAATGATAGATAGTAGTCGATGTTATCAACACAACACAGTTTTTTTAGCTCAGTGGTCATATTTCCAAACATTGCATGTCGAACACACAGTAATTGCCCAGTGGAAAACAACTAGATTTCAAAATGTAATTATATAAGGTCATCAAACATCACGCTAAACAGTGGCCGGGCATATTTAACAATATTTAACAAGATTGCCATCCCAAACAACAAGTTCCAGATGGCAAGTGGATAAGGAAGCCATTGGCTTATCGAGAGTCCAACAATTTGCTCAACTATGTGTAGCCCGCCCTTATAAGATATCTGTCAATTCTATGTTTAAACATATTCACACTACTAGCATTAACACAATCGTTTGTTCCATTCATTTATCACCCTCTGTGAGAAAGAGTACTTTCTCATGTCCAACCAACACTGATCCTTAACTAATGCTGCTTTAGTTATGTCATCTGGTTCTACTGCCTTAATTCTTTAAGTTTGAAGAACATATTCCTATCAACATCTTCATAACCGTTCACTATTTTAAACACTTCTATTTGGTCTCCTCTTAGTGTCCTGATCACAACTGCCCATTAATGTACCATGCTACCTTGTAGTGGTGCAACAGGTTACATCACAAGATTACGCCAAAGTGGGGGCCATGGCCCAACCCCCCACCCAATACGCCACTGACGCTAATTAATAATTGTCACGGTGTTTAGACGTGCGACCGTGTTTACAAACAACACGCACATTGTCAACAGTGTTCGTGCGGTCTGGCGATAAAAAAACATTTGGTTATTTATTGTGATATTATCCACTGTATCCAGCCACTCATATCTCGGAGTAAAATTGGATTCCAAATTAACTTGGACAAATCACGTCACTGACATAACTTCAAAATCTTCGAAATTTTTAGGCATGATTAAACGAACTCTTGGCCCATGTAAACCCGAAGTTAAACAAACAGCCTACAACATGCTAATCCGGCCAAAACTCGAGTACCTTTTCACAAGTTAAAAACCTTGAAAGAGTGCAACACGCTGCTGCCAGATTTGTTAAAAGTTATTACAGACGGAACACAAATCCAGCAGATGTAATTACTGCCCTTGGATGGCCAACCCTTGAACGAAGACGCATCATTAAACAAGCCCCAACCTTCTACAAAATTCTATATAACATTATTGAGATCACCCCCCCCCTCCAGGCCTACTAACCCGCTCTCGAACCCGTGGACAATACATAGCCCCCAGGTGTCGTATAAATGCAATGGTCTTTTCATTTTATCCCCCAGCCATTCGCATATGGAATATGATTCCACCAAAAATTACCAACATAAAAAACCCAAAATCATTTCAAGAAGCTATTATGGAACTCCCTTTCACCACACCTCCTCACTTAAACTGCCTTTAAAACACAGTGCTCAGCGTAAACTTTTCCATGGTGTGGGTGTGGAGACTGTCTATGTGTGCATGTGGCAAGACAGCGACAGTATCCATACACATAACCAACCTATTAAAAATTTTCGTTTAACATCTTATACATAAAATAAATAAAACTATAAGATAAAGCCATTTCAGCAACATTAAAGTTACTAGTCTTTTAGTCGAATGTACCACCCACAGCGCATGCGCACAGTCCACCACAAACTCCTGCGTTAGCCCAAGTTTGGGCTGTTTGGAGTATAACCACTTGAGACTTGAGACTTGAGATGTGTAACAATATAATCAGCGATTTATGTGGGTTACCCACATAAATCCAGGCCAACTGAACTTGTCGAAATTTTATATATTTCTAATACAAGCATTTTGCATTGCTATCTACTGGTGCTTGTGAGTAGAATATAATTGCCGTCACAGCAATCTGATTTTGAATAAATAATATAGTAGGAGGTTATTAAAAAAATTACCCGTATCCTAACAGTTACAGTAGGGCCTTCGTGTGAAGGGGTGATAAATGAACAGCTGAAAGTGATCCGGTCGAATTAGCTATCAGCCAATAACAAAGCCGAAAAGTAGTCACGTTCTTCATATAGCGCCCGGCATTGGCTACGGCTTGGCCGAGCAGTTTCGCGATCCCCGCGGTGTCCGGATCGCGTCACAACAAGCAACCTGCGGGATCTATTTAGGGCATCTAGAAACTGCGTGACGAGTGGGTTGTCAATTTCAAAGCGTAGCTCACAAAGGCAGCCATGTTTGTGTCTGGAGATCGTAGTGCTATGTGAAATTGTGAACGAATAGTACATTTCTGTGTGCATGCAGAAGGTCAACGCATTCGCGGGCATATACGTGAAGTCCATGACATCAAACTGATCAACACAAGAGTACGGACAGTCATGGCTCTTTGGCAGAAAACGACATCGTTCGCTGGTAAGCTTCTCGCGGTATTGTGTTTGTTGGGCGCCCGACCTGGCAGCGGCCCGCTCGGAATATCGCAGGCGGTCGGCGCTAGCCAGGCGCAGTACCAGACTCGCACTCGGCAAGTGGGACTTGCTTCGCCGAGCAAGTGCGAGCCGATTACAGTGCCGCTATGCAAAGACTTGCAGTACAACGAGACGATCATGCCCAATCTGCTGAACCATCAGAATCAGGACGACGCCGGACTGGAAGTGCACCAGTTCTTCCCGCTCGTCAAGGTACAGTGTAGTCCGTATCTCAAGTTCTTCCTGTGCGCTATGTATGTGCCTGTGTGCACTGTGATGGACGAGGCGATTCCACCATGCCGGTCGCTTTGCGTGCAAGCGCGCACCGGCTGTGAGACGCTCATGAATCGATTCGGCTTCGAGTGGCCGGAGAGTCTCGACTGCAAGCGCTTCCCCGTGTCGGGGTTGTGTGTCGGCGAGAACAAGACTGACACGCGCCCCAAACCAACGGCGCCGCCCATCCGGGTGGATGGTGGCAACCGCGGAGGGGCGCCAGGCTTCCCGAACTACACGAGGAACAATGGCATTAAAGACTACGGCTTCGAATGTCCGTCGTGGTTCCGCGTGAAGACGAGTCACGAGTACAAGCTCCGTATAGGCACCCTGGTGGCCCCTGACTGTGGTATGCCGTGTGATGCCGAAAACGACATGTTCTTCGGGCCGCGGAAGCGCCTCTTCGCCTGGTACTGGATCGGCATCTGGGCGATCCTCTGTGTCGTGTCAACACTCTTCACAATGCTCACTTTCCTCATCGACATGCAGCGATTTCGCTACCCAGAACGACCGATCATCTTCATCTCTGGCTGCTACTGCATTGTCGCTGCAGCTTATGTTGCTGGTTTTGTCTTGCAGGACCGTGCTGCATGCTCAGGTCCGTTCCCACCTGTCCAGCCAGAACTGAACTATATCGATGCCAACAAATATGGTAAAGTGGTGACGCAGGGCACGAAGGAAGAATCGTGTACGATCCTCTTCATGATGACCTACTTCTTCACAATGGCGAGCTCCATCTGGTGGGTAATCCTCACATTGACCTGGTTCCTGTCCGCCGGCATGAAATGGGGTCATGAGGCAATTGAGGCCAACTCACAGTACTTCCACTTGGCCGCATGGGCAGTGCCAGCCATCATGACGATCGCACTGCTGGGGATGAGACAGGTGGATGGAGACGTCCTCAGCGGAGTATGCTACACGGGAATCTCTGACATTGACACTCTGAGAGGCTTTGTGCTCGTTCCTCTCGTTGTCTACCTCATCATTGGCACGTCGTTTCTCTTTGCCGGCTTTGTGTCGCTGTTTCGCATCCGGACTATCATGAAACATGACGGCACGAAAACTGACAAGCTTGAGAAGCTCATGGTGCGCATCGGCATCTTCAGTGTCTTGTACACAGTGCCAGCAACGATCGTCATTGCATGCTATTTCTACGAGCAGTCATTCCGAGATGAGTGGATGGTTTCATGGCACGCCAAGATATGTCGTAAGTATTACTTCCCATGTCCACAGGTGTCAAAGACCCGCGGCGCACTGCCCAGTCCTGACTTCACTGTGTTTATGATCAAGTATCTCATGATGCTCATAGTTGGCATCACGTCTGGTTTCTGGATCTGGTCCGGCAAGACAATCAACTCATGGAAGAAATTTTACAGAAGGATCTGTTCACCTCGCAAGAGTGAGGCTGTAGTGTGAGCACCCCAGAAACACTACTGTCATGTAATGTGTGACAACAATCACAAAGCTGTCACCAAGCATGTCACTGGCTTGCAGCCTGATCTGTACAGCGAGTTCCCTCTGTGCAACTTGTGTAGACACAAGCAGTGCTCAGCTAGATGGGTTGATGAGTATGCTGTGTTGCTAGCATCAAGTACAATGTAAGATGATGCAGTTGTATACTCGTGCAGTCTTTCACAGGAACACAACTGCATGATGGATAGAAAGTCTGTGTTGCACAATCGGTTGATACTGACCAAAACACTGAGAGCTCAAAAATGATGCGTGACTAATAACATCAACAGTGCTGTGTTAGTATGTTGGGGCAGACATATTGAAGACAAGGGTGCAACAGAAAGGTCACTCATGGGACATTGACATGCCAAAGACTGGTCATGGAGATTGTTGGAATTGTCCAGATGGCTGGATTGGTGTATGGGGAGTGGACTGGTGCATTCTCATGTCAGAACATTTGCAAGACAGAACATTATCCCATGACTGAATGCAATGGCAGGGTTGATATTATCAATTGCGTATGTACAAGTTGAGACAATTGACGTGTTGGCTGCAAGGCAGTGCACGCCTGTTACATTTGATCTCTGTATGCTCTACCTTAAAGATACAAATGTTTTTATCATAAAATTATATTGAATAAACTATTAATATTCTAACATCTTGACTGCCCAAATGTGGCTTACTGAACCACAGAGTTAAAGTAACATTTGACCGCCATCTTGTGACTTACTGAACCACTGTGTTAAAGTAACATTTGAGCACCGTCTGTTGATGAATGTCAAAATTTATGTTCAGCTTGCAATGAAAAAAATGACATTCAAATGTTAAAATGTTAAACATATAACGGTCAAATTATGTGAAATGGTTGTGATTAATTAAAATACATTTTGGCATTGAAGATGTTAATAAATAGTTTATAACTTTATAAAATGATTTTACAATAAAACAGTCAGACTTTGTACCTGTAAGTGTGTATCTGCTATAAGTGTAATTTGGTATACATTTGTGTGCCTGTATGAGTGTAATTTGGTGTACATTTGTGTGCCTGTATAAGTGTATTGGTGTACATTTGTGTGGCAGTGTATATCCAAAGCTGTGAACATTGAATTCAGTTCAAAACAGTTTGTCCAAATTCAGTTGTGCAGTAAATTCAGAAATTGCTCCTGATTATTTTCCTTCAATCTTTAGTTTGTCTCTTTGTGCTGATTAACTGTTGCCAAACCCACCATGTCAACACATTGTGACATAAAATAGTTCAAGCTGCAACATGCTAACATTACTGAACTACCTCTGCATGAATACTAGTTACACAATATCCTATGTGAGTACATGTACACTCTGTGTACACATGTACACTCTGTGTACACAGTGTTATTGTCTGGGATGTGTCATCGGTGTGTCTGTTTATCTGCTACCATCTTTTCACTGGGTAGACCAGTGCTGCTAACCTTTGACCTTCCTGAAAGTGTTTGTTCAAGGTACAAAGGTTGATTGTGGAGTGTTTAGTGGATGGGGTGTTGACTGTTCAGTAGAAGGGTGCAGATAGACAGATTGCCTTTGGTACTAGATGAGTGTCTGTAAGGAGTGTTCTGTAATAGTGTCTAATGTCACTAATGTCTTGTCCCTGACAAGTGTGGCTGAGGATTCAAACTGTGTGTAGAATTACATTCAATTCAGTTGGAAGATGTTCATGTAATGGGGCTGTTTAACAACACCCTCACATTAAAATGGTTATAACCTCTCATCACTGTGAATGCATCTTGTTGCTGACAATTTGTGAAGGGCAGTGTACACATTTTAGTTCAGACCATGTCTATGTGAAATTTTTTAACATATCTTTCTCTTCCGACAGTAGGTCAGTTATTAGCAGTTTATAGAAAATTTATTTCTGGAACTGTATTAGATTTGGACGATCATCAGTATTGTGCATATTGATGTTGTGCATGGTGTATATAAGTTTTCTATGTGCATAACTGTGTTTGTAGCTGCGTGTACACAGAGTGTGTTCACAACAGCCTTGTATGTCACTGTGCAGGTCAGAAGTGGTCAGTCCAGTGGTCTGACTGGCTACTTTGTGCATCCACAGTTCTCTGTGGCAAATCATGATAATTTGGGCAGCATCTGTTGCAACAGTATGGTTATATATTTTGTAAAGTCAACCAAATAATACCAGTTGAGATGACAGCGTAGCCAGGAATTATATGTGGTTTACTTACTGAGCTATAATGCATTTTAAATAATATTGGACACACTATTTTGAATTAATTTTTATATTTTTGTCCTTGGTATTTCCTACAATTATAAGCGTATTTGTAAACGCATCAAATCTTTTTGTACCATACTACCATTGCATTTTTGGTAAATTTACACCGCTATCTTTAATTGGTACATTATGTAAATGCTGTGAAATAATAGTTACACAGGGTTCCGTACAGCTTTGAAAGTGTCTTCATTTACATGTGCATGTTTAAAAAGATATGTGTCAATCATGGGTCAAGTAGAATGATCTCAGTCCACTCTGTGTGTACATGGAAATTACATGATACACTTCTGAAATATTTTACGGCTACAATTGAATTTACATTCTGCATGACTATATAAGCCTGCTGGGTATCTGTTTTATGACAGGATGGTTTGTAAATGGGTTAATGGCATATGTGGAGCCCATGGACGTTGGCTGTATCACATTGACAATGATCAGAACATGATTATTTACTAGTGGGAAGGAGATTTAGTCTGAACAGAGATTGTGTACCAATTTAATAATTCAATCTGAACAATGGCAGTTGGTTTGATTGTCCAACTTGAGTCTTGGTACAATGATTATTGTTTTTTTAATTATGTCTTGGAAAGCAGAACTTTGCTCTTGGAGCTGAGGTATTCTCGGTAGTTTGTTAATTAGACACACTTATTGTAGTTAGGCTAAGTGTTATCTGCAATGTGTTTAATTGAGCTTGTTTTTTAACACAATTCCCTGTGATAACTGCAGTTTGCTTTGGCACTCGTGTCATGTTCTACAACATACTTGGCTCTTAGTTGCTGAACTGTTGTTGATAAGGCGAATGCACTTTCTAAACTGATGAATGATAAACCTGTTTTGGAATCTAATTCTTTATATGTGCCTGAAAATAGAAGTTCTTTGTAAAATGTGCCTCGTTGGGTGATTATTTTTCACACTGCGGAGTCCCTGTATGATCTGGTGGTATTTTCATAGGTTGGCCTCTCATGAAAGTGTTCTGGGGGGGGTCAAGTTTGTATATTTTTGTAAATAGTTTATGCATCAATATCGTGGACTGTCTTTGTCAGCCCAGTTATTTGTATCAACAATGAAAGGGTAAATTGTGTACACATGATTACTGCTAGTGTTTGCTTAAAATCTTGTGATGTATGTAAAATTGTTTTTTGATTCATAGTTGCTTCTTGTACATTGTGCTGTGTCATTTTATTATGTCGCAGAGTAATGCCACTTGTATTATGAATAATTTAGTGCATTACAAGTATCACTTAGTGCATTACAAGTAATGTCAGTTGTACTTTGAATCACTTAGTGCATTGCAAATTATTGTATCTTAATGATTATTTGAATTTTTTATTAAATACTTTTCATTTTACTGAGAATGAATGGTTGTTGGTGTATTTTGTTTATTAAGCTGCCCATTTGCTTAGCACTCTTCTCTTTTATAGCACATTTTGCTGTTATATTTAGTTACAGCCACAGCTGACTTTGTACACAAAAGTAGCACTGCACATCTGCAATGTTTTGTTATTAACTGGAGTCTTTTGTCACTATTTTAATGTAAACTGGTGCTTTACTATTTTGTGAAATGTGATTTTTAAAACATCTTGATAGAGAAATCCTTCGTCATATTCATAGTGTTTAATGCATTTAGGCTTGAGTGCGTTGATAAATTTCCGTGCATTTTGTGCAGTCCGCTGGCGATCAATAACTTCGCAGGCGCTGTGCGCCGGTGTCAGCCTGCGAGTGTGCAAAAGTACAACATTTGGGAGCGGCCGGGCAGACGCCAGGCTGGGATAACGGCGTCGCAGGCTCGTAATCGGAAACGCCGTGCACGCTATCGAAACCCCCCCCACAAATCTAACAGCCGAAATGCTAAACGCAGACCGTGCCATAATGTTGATAAGTGGCGTGGTTTTGTTATTTCTGGAAGTGCGCTGTCCGTCGGCTGTCTGTTGCTAGGCTGGCGCTGTCCGTCGGCTGTCTGTTGCTAGGCTGGCGCTGTCCGTCGGCTGTCTGTTGCTAGGCTGGCGAGGCAGCACTGCTACGGAAGGCCGACGAAACAAAATGTTCATTTCCGATACGCATATGATGTGATTGTTGACATCCAGTAAGAGACATATAAGCAACGTCAACCGCCGTCCTATCGTACCCTCACCAATACCCGTCATTACTGAGTTGTCCTATCATACCCTCACCAATACCTGTCATTACTGAGTTGTCCTATCATACCCTCACCAATACCTGTCATTACTGAGTCGTCCTATCGTACCCTCACCAATACTCATCATTACTGAGACGTCCTATCATACCCTCACCAATACTCATCATTACTGAGACGTCATATCATACCCTCACCAATACTCATCATTACTGAGACGTCCTATCGTACCCTCACCAATATTCGTCATTACTGAGACGTCTTATCATACCTTCACCCATACTCGTCATTACTGAGACGTCCTATTGTACCCTCATCCATACTTGTCATTACTGAGACGTCCTATCATACCCTCACCAATACTCGTCATTACTGATACGTCCTATCATAACCTCACCAATACTCGTCATTACTGAGACGTCCTATCATACCCTCACCAATACTTGTCATTACTGACGGCGTTAACAATAATATTATACTGGCCATTACAGTGAGAGCCTCCCCATAAATAATGTTTTGATATGTTCAAGGGAACATGACTTCCAAACTACTCCTGGTGGATATGGCAAAGGCATCCAATTTCCCATCTCCCACCTATTTGTGGAGTCAGTCTCCCACCATTTTTGAGAGTCCTACTCCCACCAATCCCACCTATTTTGAGGCCAACTTCCCACCCCCACTTCCACACCCTCACTACTACGTGGGATCGCGTGGTTAAACACGAACGAACCAGTCGTGCTGATTCATTTACGAAGAACCTGTAACATAACAAACCTGGTGAAATATCAGTATTGCTGTAGGGCGTTAGAAATATCGGCCATAATCAAGGATCAAACTATTCACTTGGCGTGCTCAACACTGTTCCAGCGCATATACCTACACGTACTATCATTGCATAGAGGTTCCAGTGTCGTTAATGTTTGCAAGTTGGCAAGCCGCCGTGTTCGTCATAACTGCCGACCCCGCCAACTGCTGGCAGCGCGCGATAAGCCTGGGTGGCAGCGGGGGCCCGGCCACTGATCCCGACCGGCACACATCCTCGCGGCGCGCGGAGGCGAGCGCTCCGCCAGGGATTGTTGTTCTTGCCTTCTGCACATCTGTGTCTGATTGATCGGTTGGCAGCGGCCGATCAGCGTCAACTGGCCGGATTACTGGACGGTCCCTCTTTCTTGCGTTGTCGGCCGGTGTAGTGGAAGAGACATTGTGTTCGAGCGGGCCGGCAGTAGAACTACTAGTTTTAAGAAGGTTGTAATAAAAATGCTGAATGATGACAAAGCGTCATCTTACAGTTTCTAGATGGGAAGACCCTAAAGTACAAGAAACCACAAAAAATTTTTCGTATCCATGCACCCACTTCCAGGTTGAGCTATATTTGTTGCACCTAACAACTGGACTATACGTGCACTACGGTATTACGGCCGTTAATTCCACTCGTATAATGTCATAATAATATATTATGTCTAGGAAGTCCCGTCTCTGTCGAAGTCTAGGACTAGTAACGAGTCCCGTCTCTGTCGATGTTAGTCTAGGACTAGTAACAAGTCCTGTCTCTGTCGATGTTAGTCTAGGACTAGTAACAAGTCCCGTCTCTGTCGATGTTAGTCTAGGACTAGTAACAAGTCCTGTCTCTGTCGATGTTAGTCTAGGACTAGTAACAAGTCCTGTCTCTGTCGATGTTAGTCTAGGACTAGTAACAAGTCCCGTCTCTGTCGATGTTAGTCTAGGACTAGTAACAAGTCCCGTCTCTGTCGATGTTAGTCTAGGACTAGTAACAAGTCCTGTCTCTGTCGATGTTAGTCTAGGACTAGTAACAAGTCCTGTCTGTGTCGATGTTAGTCTAGGACTAGTAACAAGTCCCGTCTCTGTCGATGTTAGTCTAGGACTAGTAACAAGTCCTGTCTGTGTCGATGTTAGTCTAGGACTAGTAACAAGTCCCGTCTCTGTCGATGTTAGTCTAGGACTAGTAACAAGTCCCGTCTCTGTCGATGTTAGTCTAGGACTAGTAACAAGTCCCGTCTCTGTCGATGTTAGTCTAGGACTAGTAACAAGTCCCGTCTCTGTCGATGTTAGTCTAGGAATAGTAACAAGTCCTGTCTCTGTCGATGTTAGTCTAGGACTAGTAACAAGTCCCGTCTCTGTCGATGTTAGTCTAGGACTAGTAACAAGTCCTGTCTCTGTCGATGTTAGTCTAGGACTAGTAACAAGTCCCGTCTCTGTCGATGTTAGTCTAGGACTAGTAACAAGTCCCGTCTCTGTCGATGTTAGTCTAGGACTACTAACAAGTCCTGTCTGTGTCGATGTTAGTCTAGGACTAGTAACAAGTCCCGTCTCTGTCGATGTTAGTCTAGGATTGGTAACAAGTCCCGTCTCTATCGATGTTAGTCTAGGACTAGTAACAAGTCCCGTCTCTGTCGATGTTAGTTTAGGATTGGTAACAAGTCCCGTCCTGTGGATGTCTATTTGAGACCAGTAACAAGTCCCGCTTCTATCGATGTTAGTCTGGGACTGATCACAAGTCCCATCCTGTGGATGTCTGTTTGAGACCAGTAACAAGTCCCGCTTCTACGGATGTTAGTCTGAGACGTTACGAAGATTTACTCAACTGTTGACGTGCCCATCAGTGTCAGTCTCGGACGCCGCATTGTTAAGTCTACCGCGCGTCGCTCGTGGCTAATGCACAAGATATGGCGGCAATCTGGGCGTAATCTACGGTAGTTACACTTTTCCCTGAGGGTTGCCAACTGACAACAAGTTAGGGGAACATGGACTGTCAATGTTGGCTGGTTATCAGCCCTCCGTAGACGCCACAGTTGTAGTCATGACACCTACTGAGACCGGTACAAGTTGTAGTCATGACACCCACTGAGACCGGTACAAGTTGTAGTCATGACACCCACTGAGACCGGTACAAGTTGTAGTCATGACACCCACTGAGACCGGTAGAAGTTGTTTTACAGCGGACAAATGACCACTTACAATCCGGCAAACAGCATACCATTATTCAAACATCATGCCATTATTCAAACATCATACCATTATTCAAACATCATACCATTATTCAAACATCATGCCATTATTCAAACATCATACCATTATTCAAACATCATACCATTATTCAAACATCATACTATTATTCAAAAAGGGTTCGAGAAATAAGTAAGAGAATTACAGACGAGTGATTTTAACATCAGTGATCTGTAAATTATTAGAAAGGTGAATTAAAGACTATATGGTGAGCTTCCTTGTTAGGTATAAATTATTAAATCCATTTCAACATGGATTCCTAAAAGCGAGTTCATGCTTAACAAATATGTTATGCTTAAATTAAAAGCGCATGGTATCGGGTAGTGCCCTGCGCGGGTCGGGCTTTGGGTCCAAGCCCGGCCCGGCCCGCAGCCCGCGGGCCGGGCCTCTACATAATTTCGCGGGGCGGGCCCGGGCCGGGCCTGGGCTGACAAAAAATTAAACACATCGGGCCTGGGCCGGGCCTGGGCCTAGTGTGAGCGGGCCGGGCCTGGGCTGGGCCTGGACATAATAAAAATATTCATACAAAACACCTATTATTACACCTATTTTTTAATAAAAACTGATTATAAATTGTAATTCCGGTTAATGAATGCTTAAAATTATTTCTTTAGTATTATATAGTTGCAAATTAAGACCTTGCATGGAATCTAATGGCCCCATAAGTTCACTTGGCTGGAAGTAGCCAGCCCCAAATGTTTACTTTAGAAATATTTGCAGAGGCAATCAAGCCATGATTAACCATCAACTTATCACCCTTTGACCCTACCAGTGGACATTCTATTGTCTAGGTCTTCCCTCCAAACATTGCCCACCTGAATGAACTGCCCACTGCCAAGTGCCCACTAGCCCACTACCCAACCCAGTTGGTAATTGGTATTTCTCCCCAGTCCTAATTCATTCACACTTGTAATAATTCACACATGTCTGAACCTGTCTGTCGCAGGCTAGTGACTGCAGACCTGCTGGAAATGCCTCTGGGTGTCAATGCCAGTGGGTGACATTTAATTTAAATATCCAATTAAATTTTGTTAACTTAGTTGAACTAATTCAATTAACAATATAAATTGGGGTTATGGCTTGCATATGGGTTAAGTCAGGGTTAGATACACAAATCTCCTACCCTAACCATAAGCCAATACATTAAAGCCAAATATAACAAATGTTATCATATTTAATAGTAATGACACTAAGAAGTTTTTCTTTATTTTTCTTCAGGATATTCGTAAGTTTGAAGAAGTTGGTGGTGCTGGATTTTTAGAACTCATCCTCGTCTTTGTTATAAGATTATAGCTTTATCTTCTCTAAACTTAGCGGGCCGCGGGCTTGCGGGCCGCGGGCTTACCCATCTTTGGCCCGCGAGTATGGGCCTGAAACTTGCGGGCCGGGCCTGGGCCAAACATTCACGGTCTGGGTCGGGCCTGGGCCGTGCCTGGGCCTAAATTCTAGTTTGCGGGCCTGGGCCGGGCCGGGCCGGGCTTGAAAAATTATTGCGGGCCTGGCCCGGGCCTGGACTCTAACTGCTAATTGCGGGCCGGGCTTGGGATCAAATTCTAGGCCCGCGCAGGGCACTAGTATCGGGGATGGCATAATCAACTGGATGGAACAATGCCTGACTGACAGAAGACAGCGTGTTGTATTAGATACGGAGGTTTCAAACTGGAAATCAGTTTTGAGTGAGGTGTCACAAGGATCATTATTGGGACATTTATTATTTTTAATATATATCAATCACTTGGACGATAATATAACAAGCAACGTACTGAAATGTGCGGATGACACAAAAGTGTTTAAAATGGTTAACAATGATGGTGATCAACAACATTTACAAAACTATCTAGAAATATTAGTTAAATGGTCTGAGAAATGGCAGATGTTATTCAATTTTGGGAAATGTAAATGCCTACACAAAGGACATGGAAACTTGGATGTAAACTATAAAATAGGAGATACTGTTCTAGGTACTACTGTAAAAGAAAAGGACTTAGGAGTTACAATAAGTGCTGATATGAAAGTTTCAGAGCAGTGTATTATTGCAGCATGAAAGGGTAATACATTTTTTGGGTTGATTAGAAAAAACATAACATACAAAAAAACAAGCTAATTATACCTTTGTATAAAGCAATAGTTAGGCCTCATTTAGTATACTGTATACAAGCTTGGTGACCATATCGTAATACTATATATATATATATATATATATATATATATATATATATATATATATATATATATATATATATATATATATATATATATATATATATATATATATATATATATATATATATACATATGATATATACATATGATATATATATATATATATACATATGATATATACATATGATATATACATATATACATATATATATATATATATATATATATATATATATATATATATATATATATATATATATATATATATGTATATATGTTTATATCATATGTATATATCATATGTATATATATATATATATCATATGTATATATCATATATATATATATATATATATATATATATACATATATATATATATATATATATATATATATATATATATATATATATATATATATATATATACATATATACATATATATATATATATATAAATAATATATATATATATTTATATATATATGTATGTATATATATATATTTATATATATTATATTATATATATATATATATTTATAAAAAAATAAGCATATCATAATAGTGGTTTTACTGCACTAAAGATAAATAGGTTTACATTGACGTGGTTTACATTGACTTGGCACCGCCGTATTGGAATTACAATAACAGCGTCATTTGTTACACAATGAAATAAGAGGTTATCCACGAAAATGTGAACTGGTCAAGTGTATAAGCTGCATTGTGCACTGTATTGAGTGTTGACACAATACAGCGACTGTGTGACTGGAGAAACGTGGTCCCGCGTCGCGCTCGTTTAACAATGAATGAGAATGACCACGAGCGCGTTCTGAGTTCTTGCCAAGCTTCGCTCTCGGGGACCGTATTGTAATGGTTGTTGTCTATGGCGAACGTAACTAGATATAATAGTAGGCCTATAGGGGTCTACTCTTTACTCTTTTTCTGGGCCTTCAATATGGGTGACATGATTACGTTAATATCAAAGAAAACACTGTTTACTTAATGATTGACAAATTACATTAAAATGCCGAGATTTACAAGATTGCTGTCATATAGTTGTGTTCGATTAGGGTAACCAACACATACATTTTTATGTAGCGATCATGCTGGTCATGTCGTGATAACGTTCCACACAATAATGCACAGCTACACAGGTTGGCGTCACAAATCAAGCATGTGAACTCACGCAGCCCACGACCGTGTCGCCCTACGGCGAGACCCAAGCACGTCGTTTTATTGGTTACAGCAACTCATGCGCATTTGTAGGTTATTCAACAGCTGCCCCACCAACACGGTTTTGCATATGTCAAGTGAATCTCACCGATAACTGGTGTGCTGCGGTAGACTTGGCATTGATTAAAAAGTACCATTTCCTGGTATTTTTTTGTGCAGGGACCCTGCACAAAACACTGCCCTCTGGCGGCACATATGCCTTGCTTAATCACCAAAATCACGTGCCCTGTGAACATTGCCTTGTGCCTAAACATCAGTGGCGTATTTGCGGGGCATTGGGTATTGGCCCACCTTTGGCTTGGGGGGGGGGGGCATTGGGTCATGGCCCACCTTTGGCTTGGGGGGATTGGGTCATGGCCCACCTTTGGCTTGGGGGGCATTGGGTCATAGCCCACCTTTGGCTTTGGGGGGATTGGGTCATGGCCCCCTTTGGCTTTGGGGGAATGGATCATGGCCCCCCTTTGGCTTGGGGGGCATTGGGTAACCTGTTGCGTCGCTACACTAAACTAATGGATGATCTATTGGGGAAAATAGTGCACCTTTGGATAATTGAAAGTGCCCATTAGGGCCGAGCAGCAAGCCGCCCTTTCAGGAAACATCGTACGCTTTTTGGTCGTTGAAAGTGCTGCTTTGAGCTTTTGGCCATATCAATAAACTGCCCAATTATGGAAAACGGTGCCATTGAAATTGCGGTTTCGGGATCACAGCTTATCCAAAACGCCCGAAGAAAATGCCTTCTTCTTGTATGTTAAACATGCCCTGTGTTGTGTTATATTCTATAATACGTGTACCTGAATTTTTGCTTTCCTCATTTTTGTTCCTTGGAATGTTGTCATGGAAAAGAAAAAATTAAGCATACACGCATATACAAACACGCACATACAAACACGCACGTGCACACCAGGGATCAGCCTACAGTTACATTTCCCATTGGTGACCATGTTAACGTTTTGTATGATTATAAGAAAACGAGACCATCTTAAACTTCTTACTTGCCGTTGTCATCATCTCATTGACATGCTGGTCGAGTGTTGTAAAAATCACAAATTTCTAACTCTTTTTAAATGGCTGAACGTGCCATACCCGTCAATGTTTACCAATTTCTGCATGAATTACTACGCACTCGTTCCTTGTGGCGAAAAACATTGCCAACAATTCTTCCGCCTGTTAAAATCATCTAAAATGCCACAGTTACACTGTCAACAGGTTCTACCAACAAACATGGCAATGTCCCTGCTCAAAGGCACTTTTGTCAAATTATATGACTTTCTAAAAACGTCCTATATCCAAACGTACTACTGTATGCCCTACATTCATGTGTAACACACCAGGAAGTCTATATCCAAACGTACTACTGTATGCCCTACATTCATGTGTAACACACCAGGAAGTCTATATCCAAACGTACTACTGTATGCCCTACATTCATGTGTAACACACCAGGAAGTCTATATCCAAACGTACTACTGTATGCCCTACATTCATGTGTAACACACCAGGAAGTCTATATCCAAACGTACTACTGTATGCCCTACATTCATGTGTAACACACCAGGAAGTCTATATCCAAACGTACTACTGTATGCCCTACATTCATGTGTAACACACCAGGAAGTCTATATCCAAACGTACTACTGTATGCCCTACATTCATGTGTAACACACCAGGAAGTCTATATCCAAACGTACTACTGTATGCCCTACATTCATGTGTAACACACCAGGAAGTCTATATCCAAACGTACTACTGTATGCCCTACATTCATGTGTAACACACCAGGAAGTCTATATCCAAACGTACTACTGTATGCCCTACATTCATGTGTAACACACCAGGAATTCTAACTGAGGCATGATCCCACCAGGTAGAAATTACTTAACGGCTTTCATAGTCTCATCCGAAAGACACGCATTTCCAATTTCCTACACCCATAGTCTAAACAGGGCGATTGGTTGAATAGAAGACACTTGGACCGTTCTCGCCTGCGTTCGTTCACTGGCGACTATTATGGGACCGGCCAAGTAAGTACTAAGTACATTGGCAATGGCTGCGTGTGTCGGCAGCGTGACCGCCCCCCGCGTCACGCGTCATTATTCTTAATTGTAGTTGCAAATGGTTACGTTTTAGTAACTCTTATAGGTCTATAGGCACAAACCCACGATTTTTGTTTCCCTTTAGATCTTGTTAAATCTTGTTAACTCTTGTTAACTCTTGTTAAATCTTGCTAAATCTTGTTTCCCACACAACCCCTTCAACATCTCCAATACTTCGTTTAACGATTCCGGATTATGTTTGGTGTAAATACAAAGTCACATTGTACGCGTTATGTCACTTCTGTGTTAAATCTTGTTTCCCACACAACCCCTTCAACATCTCCAATACTTCGTTTAACGATTCCGGATTATGTTTGGTGTAAATACAAAGTCACATTGTACGCGTTATGTCACTTCTGTGTTAAATCTTGTTTCCCACACAACCCCTTCAACATCTCCAATACTTCGTTTAACGATTCCGGATTATGTTTGGTGTAAATACAAAGTCACATTGTACGCGTTATGTCACTTCTGTGTTAAATCTTGTTTCCCACACAACCCCTTCAACATCTCCAATACTTCGTTTAACGATTCCGGATTATGTTTGGTGTAAATACAAAGTCACATTGTACGCGTTATGTCACTTCTGTGTTCGGAAACATAGGCATAGCTCTGCGTCGACAAACGATTGTCATTTTAGTTACATAATCGCCACAAGCTCGTCGTCAGTACGCTGTAGAAAGTAATCTGCGCAGAATTACGCCACTCTTATCGCGTTCTGAAACGAACCGTTAAACCAATCCTCTTTGCCTGCTTGCAGCTGGCTGTTACGTGTTTATACAACTGGCTGTTAGGTGTTTATACAACTGGCTGTTACGTATTTATACAGCTGGCTGAAACGTGTTTATACAACTGGCTGTTACGTGTTTATACAGCTGACTGTTACGTGTTTATACAGCTGACTGTTACGTGTTTATACAACTGGCTGATACGTGTTTATACAACTGGCTGTTACGTGTTTATACAGCTGGCTGTTACGTGTTTATACAGCTGGCTGTTACGTGTTTATACAACTGGCTGTTACGTGTTTATACAGCTGACTGATACGTGTTTGTACAGCTGTTTGATACGTGTTTGTACAGCTGGCTGATATGTGTTCGTACAGCTGGCCGATACGTGTTCGTGCAACTGGCTGATACCTGTTTGTACAACTGGCTGTTCCGTATTTGAACAGCTGGCTGATACGTGTTTGTGCAACTGGCTGATACGTGTTTGAACACCTGGCTGTTTGAACGGCGTCTTTGCAATCCAACATTTCATAAAACGCCTATTTTAAAACTCCACCCTCAACCCATTTGACCTATCGCGAACCCTTTTCGTTGATGACCAAATATGTAGCGTGTGAATAGTTAGGGTCAACATTTCACCAACGGTATATATGCCCATCTAAACTATTATTACTATTATTTCATAGCGAAATATTATATTTCACTTTATCTATGATACAGCAAGTATTGTCTTTATTACAACGTATTATTTTTAATATATGTATATTTTTTATTTTCTGTAAACATCTAAACAAAATTATTATTATTATTATTATTATAGGAGTGCACAACTTGGGCAGAGGATCAGCAATAATGACATCAATCAATTCTTGGAACTTGGAAGACATGGTCAGAGCCAAAAGTTTTAATACGACCGTGTCCAACAATGGAAACACAAATTGTGCATTTGCCCTCTACAGGAGAAACTGGAAAAGGAACTGTTCAGATGTGGGTGTCGGCATCATAATTCCGAACTCATTGTGCACGCTGCTTTCTCTGTCAGCCTGCGATGGTTCAGAGGCACTTCTCTCCATGAGATGTCAAGAGCAACGAGGCTGCAACATAGGTTCAGCACAGCACTTGACAATACTGCCACAGCAAGAGTTGTTTCTGTATTAGCAACATGTCATTGTTTGTTGGAGAATAGCTGCAACATGTCATTGTTTGTTGGAGAATAGCTGCAACATGTCATTGTTTGTTGGAGAATAGCTGCAACATAGAAACGATTAAAGGTGCACGCGCTGCAAGATAACGGGAAGAACGAGATAACGGGAAGAACGAGATAACGCGAAGAACGAGATAACGGGAAGAACGAGCGAACGAAGCGAGCGACTCTTGAAGAGGCGGACGTTGAGACGAAAGCGCCCGAGGATTTCGAGCGCCAACACGCCATGCGCCAACACGCCATGCGCCAACACACTCACTCGGCTTCTTTGGAATTCCCGGCCTTCCTCGTGATTTTGTTTTCAAAGGGTTACACGACGAGGGTTACACGACGAAGATTACACGACGATGGTTACACGACGAGGGTTACACGACGAGGGTACACGACGAGGGTTACACGACGATGGTTACACGACGAGAGTTACACGACGAGGGTTACACGACGATGGTACACGACGAGGGTTACACGACGAGGGTTACACGACGAGGGTTACACGACGTGGATTACATGACGAGGATACACGACGAGGGTTACACGACGAGGGTACACGACGAGGGTACACGACGAGGGTTACACGACGAGGGTTACACGACGAGGGTTACACGACGTGGGTTACATGACGAGGGTTACACGACGAGGGTACACGACGAGGGTACACGACGAGGGTTACACGACGAGGGTTACACGACGAGGGTTAAACGACGAGTGTTACACGACGAGGGTACACGACGAGGGTTACACGATGATGGAACACGAAGAGGGTTACACGACCAGGGTACACGACGAGGGTTGCACGACGAGGGTACACGACGAGGGTTACACGACGAGGGTACACGACGAGGGATATACGACGATAGTACACGACGAGGGTTGCATGACGAGGGTACACGACGAGGGTTACACGACGATGGAACACGACGAAGGTTACACGACGAGGGTTACACGACAATGGTACACGACGAGGTTTGCATGACGAGGGTACACGACGAGGGTTACACGACGATGGAACACGACGAAGGTTACACGACGAGGGTTACATGACGATGGTTACACGACGAGGGTTACAAGACGAGGGTACACGACGAGGGTACACGACGAGGGTTACACGACGAGAGTTACATGGGAGGATATATATATGTGTGTGTATATATATATATATATATATATATATATATATATATATACATATTATAAGTATGTATGTTTGTACGTATGTATTTATGCGGAAATCTGGATGTCTACGTGCAGGGGGTGGAAGCCTGGGTGTCTAAATGCATGAGATGGAAGCCTGGGTGTCTAAGTGCAGGGGGTGGAAGCCTGGAGGTCTAAGTGCAGGGGATGGAAGCCTGGATGTCTAAGTGCAGGGGATGGAAGCCTGGATATCTAAGTGCAGGGGATGGAAGCCAGTATGTCTAAGTGCAGGGGGTGGAAGCCTGGATATCTAAGTGCAGGGGATAGAAGCCTGGATGTCTAAGTGCAGGGGATGGAAGCCAGTATGTCTAAGTGCAGGGGGTGGAAGCCTGGATATCTAAGTGCAGGGGATGGAAGCCTGGATGTCTAAGTGCAGGGGATGGAAGCCAGTATGTCTAAGTGCAGGGGGTGGAAGCCTGGATATCTAAGTGCAGGGGATGGAAGCCTGGATGTCTAAGTGCAGGTGGTTGAAGCCTGAATGTCTAAGTGCAGGGGATGGAAGCTTGGATGTCTAAGTGCAGGGGATGGAAGCCAGTATGTCTAAGTGCAGGAGTGGAAGCCTGGATATCTAAGTGCAGGGGATGGAAGAATGGATTTCTAAGTGCAGGGGATGGAAGCCTGGATGTCTAAGTGCAGGGGATGGAAGAATGGATTTCTAAGTGCAGGGGGTGGAAGCCTGGGTGTCTAAGTGCAGGGGATGGAAGGCTGGATGTTTAAGTGCAGGGGATGGAAGCCTGGATGTCTAAGTGCAGGGGATGGAAGCCAGTATGTCTAAGTGCAGGGGGTGGAAGCCTGGATGTCTAAGTGCAGGGGGTGGAAGAATGGATTTCTAAATGCAGGGGATGGAAGCCTGCAGGTCTAAGTGCAGGTGATGGAAGCCTGGATGTCTAAGTGCAGGGGGTGGAAGAATGGATGTCTAAATGCAGGGGATGGAAGCCTGGGTGTCTAAGTGCATGAGATGGAAGCCTGGGTGTCTAAGTGCAGGGGTTGGAAGCCTGGATGTCTAAGTGCAGGGGATGGAAGCCTGGATGTCTAAGTGCAGGGGATGGAAGAATGGATGTTTAAGTGCAGGGGATGGAAGCCTGCAGGTGTAAGTGCAGGGGATGGAAGCCTGGATGTCTAAGTGCAGGGGGTGGAAGAATGGATGTCTAAATGCAGGGGATGGAAGCCTGGGTGTCTAAGTGCAAGGGGTGGAAGCCTGGAGGTCTAAGTGCAGGGGATGGAAGCCTGGATATCTAAGTGCATGAGGTGGAAGAATGGATGTCTAAATGCAGGGGATGGAAGCCTGTGTGTCTAAGTGCAAGGGGTGGAAGCCTGGATGTCTAAGTGCAGGGGATGGAAGCCTGGATGTCTAAGTGCAGTGATGGAAGCCTGGATGTCTAAGTGCATGGGATTGAAGCCTGGATGTCTAAGTGCGGGAGATTGAAGAATGGATGTCTAAGTGCAGGGGTGGAATCCTGTAGGTCTAAGTGCAGGCGGTGGAAGCCTGGAAGTCTAAGTGCAGGGGATGGAAGCCTGGGTGTCTAAATGCATGAGATGGAAGCCTGGGTGTCTAAGTGCAGGGGATGGAAACCTGGATGTCTAAGTGCAGGGGGAGGAAGCCTGAATGTCTAAGTGCAAGGGATGGAAGCCTGGATGTCTAAGTGCAGGGGATGGAAGCCAGTATGTCTAAGTGCAGGGGGTGGAAGCCTGGATGTCTAAGTGCAGGGGATGGAAGAATGTATGTCTAAGTGCAGTGGATGGAAGCCTGCAGGTCTAAGTGCAGGTGATGGAAGCCTGGATGTCTAAGTGCAGGGGGTGGAAGAATGGATGTCTAAATGCAGGGGATGGAAGCCTGGGTGTCTAAGTGCATGAGATGGAAGCCTGGGTGTCTAAGTGCAGGGGATGGAAGACTGGATGTCTAAGTGCAGGGGTTGGAAGCCTGGAAGTCTAAGTGCAGGGGATGGAAGCCTGGATGTCTAAGTGCAGGGGATGGAAGAATGGATGTTTAAGTGCAGGGGATGGAAGCCTGCAGGTGTAAGTGCAGGGGATGGAAGCCTGGATGTCTAAGTGCAGGGGGTAGAAGAATGGATGTATAAATGCAGGGGATGGAAGCCTGGGTGTCTAAGTGCAAGGGGTGGAAGCCTGGAGGTCTAAGTGCAGGGGATGGAAGCCTGGATGTCTAAGTGCAGGAGGTGGAAGAATGGATTTCTAAATGCAGGGGATGGAAGCCTGGGTGTCTAAGTGCAAGGGGTGGAAGCCTGGAGGTCTAAATGCAGGGGATGGAAGCCTGGATGTCTAAGTGCAGGGGATGGAAGCCTGGATGTCTAAGTGCATGGGATTGAAGCCTGGATGTCTAAGTGCGGGAGATGGAAGAATGGATGTCTAAGTGCAGGGGTGGAATCCTGTAGGTCTAAGTGCAGGCGGTGGAAGCCTGGAAGTCTAAGTGCAGGGGATGGAAGCCTGGGTGTCTAAATGCATGAGATGGAAGCCTGGGTGTCTAAGTGCAGGGGATGGAAGCCTGAATGTCTAAGTGCAGGGGATGGAAGCTTGGATGTCTAAGTGCAGGGGATGGAAGCCAGTATGTCTAAGTGCAGGAGTGGAAGCCTGGATATCTAAGTGCAGGGGATGGAAGAATGGATTTCTAAGTGCAGGGGATGGAAGCCTGGATGTCTAAGTGCAGGGGATGGAAGAATGGATTTCTAAGTGCAGGGGGTGGAAGCCTGGGTGTCTAAGTGCAGGGGATGGAAGGCTGGATGTTTAAGTGCAGGGGATGGAAGCCTGGATGTCTAAGTGCAGGGGATGGAAGCCAGTATGTCTAAGTGCAGGGGGTGGAAGCCTGGATGTCTAAGTGCAGGGGGTGGAAGAATGGATTTCTAAATGCAGGGGATGGAAGCCTGCAGGTCTAAGTGCAGGTGATGGAAGCCTGGATGTCTAAGTGCAGGGGGTGGAAGAATGGATGTCTAAATGCAGGGGATGGAAGCCTGGGTGTCTAAGTGCATGAGATGGAAGCCTGGGTGTCTAAGTGCAGGGGTTGGAAGCCTGGAGGTCTAAGTGCAGGGGATGGAAGCCTGGATGTCTAAGTGCAGGGGATGGAAGAATGGATGTTTAAGTGCAGGGGATGGAAGCCTGCAGGTGTAAGTGCAGGGGATGGAAGCCTGGATGTCTAAGTGCAGGGGGTGGAAGAATGGATGTCTAAATGCAGGGGATGGAAGCCTGGGTGTCTAAGTGCAAGGGGTGGAAGCCTGGAGGTCTAAGTGCAGGGGATGGAAGCCTGGATATCTAAGTGCATGAGGTGGAAGAATGGATGCCTAAATGCAGGGGATGGAAGCCTGTGTGTCTAAGTGCAAGGGGTGGAAGCCTGGATGTCTAAGTGCAGGGGATGGAAGCCTGGATGTCTAAGTGCAGTGATGGAAGCCTGGATGTCTAAGTGCATGGGATTGAAGCCTGGATGTCTAAGTGCGGGAGATTGAAGAATGGATGTCTAAGTGCAGGGGTGGAATCCTGTAGGTCTAAGTGCAGGCGGTGGAAGCCTGGAAGTCTAAGTGCAGGGGATGGAAGCCTGGGTGTCTAAATGCATGAGATGGAAGCCTGGGTGTCTAAGTGCAGGGGATGGAAACCTGGATGTCTAAGTGCAGGGGGAGGAAGCCTGAATGTCTAAGTGCAAGGGATGGAAGCCTGGATGTCTAAGTGCAGGGGATGGAAGCCAGTATGTCTAAGTGCAGGGGGTGGAAGCCTGGATGTCTAAGTGCAGGGGATGGAAGAATGTATGTCTAAGTGCAGTGGATGGAAGCCTGCAGGTCTAAGTGCAGGTGATGGAAGCCTGGATGTCTAAGTGCAGGGGGTGGAAGAATGGATGTCTAAATGCAGGGGATGGAAGCCTGGGTGTCTAAGTGCATGAGATGGAAGCCTGGGTGTCTAAGTGCAGGGGATGGAAGACTGGATGTCTAAGTGCAGGGGTTGGAAGCCTGGAAGTCTAAGTGCAGGGGATGGAAGCCTGGATGTCTAAGTGCAGGGGATGGAAGAATGGATGTTTAAGTGCAGGGGATGGAAGCCTGCAGGTGTAAGTGCAGGGGATGGAAGCCTGGATGTCTAAGTGCAGGGGGTAGAAGAATGGATGTATAAATGCAGGGGATGGAAGCCTGGGTGTCTAAGTGCAAGGGGTGGAAGCCTGGAGGTCTAAGTGCAGGGGATGGAAGCCTGGATGTCTAAGTGCAGGAGGTGGAAGAATGGATTTCTAAATGCAGGGGATGGAAGCCTGGGTGTCTAAGTGCAAGGGGTGGAAGCCTGGAGGTCTAAGTGCAGGGGATGGAAGCCTGGATGTCTAAGTGCAGGGGATGGAAGCCTGGATGTCTAAGTGCATGGGATTGAAGCCTGGATGTCTAAGTGCGGGAGATGGAAGAATGGATGTCTAAGTGCAGGGGTGGAATCCTGTAGGTCTAAGTGCAGGCGGTGGAAGCCTGGAAGTCTAAGTGCAGGGGATGGAAGCCTGGGTGTCTAAATGCATGAGATGGAAGCCTGGGTGTCTAAGTGCAGGGGATGGAAGCCTGGATGTCTAAGTGCAGGGGGAGGAAGCCTGAATGTCTAAGTGCAAGGGATGGAAGCCTGGATGTCTAAGTGCAGGGGATGGAAGCCAGTATGTCTAAGTGCAGGGGGTGGAAGCCTGGATGTCTAAGTGCAGGGGATGGAAGAATGTATGTCTAAGTGCAGTGGATGGAAGCCTGCAGGTCTAAGTGCAGGGGATGGAAGCCTGGATGTCTAAGTGCAGGGGGTGGAAGAATGGATGTCTAAATGCAGGGGATGGAAGCCTGGGTGTCTAAGTGCAAGGGGTGGAAGCCTGGAGGTCTAAGTGCAGGGGATGGAAGCCTGGATGTCTAAGTGCAGGGGATGGAAGCCTGGATGTCTAAGTGCAGGGGATGGAAATTTGGATGTGATGAAATGACGTTTTCGCAGCCCAGTAACTGTTGCTATGTATCCAGGGTTGTGTGAGTTTGTTTAATCTACGACTACGAATTGTAGTCACTGGCCCCAGTTTCTCAATCATTGCAAAATGGTAGGCGTTGAAATAAACTTAAAAGTCGATGCGTGTGTGTTTCATTTCTTAAAGTCCATGGTTTGCCGCATAAATACCACTTAAAGAAGGCAAACCATTATTGCAAGTTAGTGGTTGTCATTTGTTCCACATGCCGCAGGGGAACAAATTAAATGTCCATATCAAGGCAACCAAACTTTGTTCAGTAATAAAGCGTGTGGACGATGCCTGGGGTGTTTCGTATCCCGGGAGAACATGTGGTTGTTACAGACGAAGGACAGTTGTTGGAGTCTTGGACACGTCCATTGTGTCCGTGTATTAAAGCTTTCTATGCCCGTGGGCGACAAAATCGCTAATATGTGTGCAATTTAAACACGTCCACAAAGTAAACGTTATGTCGGCAATTCTAAACAGCTACGTCCCCTGAAGTCCTTATGGCATCACAGACCAAGACTTACTATCGTAGCATGCAAATGACGGCTCAGATCGCGATTGGAGTGTTTGAAGGCGCCCCAACACGTCGACGTAACGACGTGTTTTCGCCGAGACAGTCACTCAGTCGGCCGCACGCTGTGTATGCGATGCATGAGTTCCGTTTGACCCGCGTTACGTGCGGCCACTTTCATGTTTGACAGCTTCAGTAGCCAGCGGCTTTGCCTCGGCTTTGATATTTTTAGCGTTTTCTATTCTCGCGAGAAAGTCTCGACTCGAGTGATCGAGCGCTGGGCCGCCCGAGCAGTTCAACCGTCGAGTCGTCGTTCATAATCATATTCAGTAGTCAGTCGCACCAGCGTAATCTTAGTTGGCTGAAACCAAATACGCTACATATTAATATGTCCTCGTAGGCATTCGCGAATTGTTAATTATAAGACTACTATAATTGCGGTTAGGTCCATCACAACTAATTCCCATTGACGCTAAATGGTATGAAATAAATGTTAACACAAAGGTATATTTTCAAAAGCGTTCCTTTTCAGCGTTAAACATGACGTGTTGCTTGATCCCGGTAGAACGCTCGTCTATTCCAACACACACAACACATTTCATATTGCCGGACAAAACAAATTTTCAGCCACCTGGCGTATTTTACCTCTCTTGGATCACCTGATGCAAGCCATCTGATACGGACCACCAGAGAAGGACCACCAATCAAAGATCACCAGTCATGGACCAACAGGCAAGGACCACTGAACACAAGGTGGATGTATGCTAGTCGGTTAATATAGATTGCACTTACTGCGTCCACATATTGTTGAGCTTTGATGAACACGTGTTCGTATTATAACTAATCATCATCAATTGATGGATACGTGTTCGTATTAATCAACTGATGGACACGTGTTCGTATTATAGCTAACCATCATCAATTGATGGACACGTACTCGTATTAATCAACTGATGGACACGTGTTCGTATTATAGCTAACCATCATCAATTGATGGATACCTGTTCGTATTATAGCTAACCATCATCAATTGATGGATACGTGTTCGTATTATAACTAACCATCATCAATTTCAGAATGGCTCATGCCGGTTTACAAATCTCAGCCGAAATCAGAATGCCCCAATCAAAACGAAACCACAAAACGTCACCAATGACATTCACACATGTTATATTCGCATGCACGCGCGCACGAGCACGCGCACGCACGCACACACGCACGCACGAATTCACGAACTTACGCACATACACACATACACACCCGTACACAAAAATTGCACAAGTACCCACCTAGGTTATAATCATTGCCCATAACCCCCAGTACACTTTCACACACTAAGCCACTCGTCACGGTTATGTGCATAGCAAATATATCTAGTAAAAGTGTGTGAATAAATGTATATTGTAAAGGTATATGTTCTCACAAAATAAAATAATTGTTACGTATCATTATCAGTTTGTAACATGATGTGTTCGTTCATTCATTTTGTGCAGAGATGGCTTTCCTCGACATGTCCCAGTCCACTCAGCCGATCAAGTCGACATTTGCAACAATAAGGAAACCCATAGACTCTGGGTTGTATTTCTCGAGTAGCTGCCAGCGAATACGCCGAAACACAAGCTACAAGAATTACTTCGGCGCGAGCACGTTTATAGCATGTTACGAACGTCATCTTAGAACGGCTCCCGTCTCCAAGGACCAATAGCGCACGCGCTGATTCCCGTCTCCAAAGACCAATAGCGCACGCGCTGATTCCCGTCTCCAAAGACCAATAGCGCACGCGCTGATTCCCGTCTCCAAGGACAAATAGCGCACGCGCTGATTCCCGTCTCCAAGGACCAATAGCGCACGCGCTGATTCCCGTCTCCAAGGTCAAATAGCGCACGTGCCGACACCCATCTCCAAGGAACAATAGCGCACGCGCCGACCGTAGCAACAGTGACGTCACTGGTTCGATTTTTCAGGTTGTTGCTCCTGAGACAGGTGTTTACTTGACGGCGGCAAACACCTAAAATTATAACGTTCTCGGCGTGTAAAAGGTCGCAAGAGATCGTCGTTCGTGTCGCTTATCGCTGCTGTGACATTACTTCAGCAAGCAGTGGAGTCCAGTGACCGGAAAAAGTCATGTTGTGGGCATCTGGACATGCCGCGTCTGAGGTGAAGCTCTAAACTATACGACGCTACAGAAGTGTGCGCAGTAGTACTGGTCTGAGTTACATTTGTTCACGCATGAACATAAAACAGACACGAGAAGTTTCCAAATATGGACGTCTCTAATATGACCGGAATTGAAAGACCATCTCAGTGTTGCTGGCCGACTAATTAGGACCTGGCCATTGTGTAAAACGGGGGGGGGGTGGTGGGGGGGTCTCAGGGCATGGCGCCAACGTAGGCCAACTTTTTGGATCAGTCAACTCTCATGTGTTGAAATGTTAATGAATACTATATTTGCAACCGACACCGCAAACCCACCATCATATGTTTCGCTATTGAGTTATTTACCCATATATAAAGCGGTATGTGCAACATTCTAAATGAGGCCAACCATTGTTTTACAAAGCTCTCTTTCTTTATATGTTATATTTCTCCTAACCAACCCACGAATTTGATGACCATTTGAAGCCAGTAGCATACACTGGTCTGAAACGTTCATAACCAGCATTAATTGTTACTCCTAAATCCTTTTTTTGCTATGTACCTAAAATACTAGCACCCAAGTCATAGTTTCCATCCACGGTCCCGTGTCCTGTGTGCGGCGAACAGTTTCCGTTCTCCGTCCAGTAGCAAGTGTCCCCGGAGTGCTCGTCGCCTCGAGCTGTGTTCATTCGGTCGAGCTAATTACTGATTGTCCTGTTTCCATTTAACTATGCCAACCACACACGGGAATGGTAACAGCTGGATCCCTAGATGCAAACAGAACGAGGTCGACGGATTAGCTAGTTCATATTAACGGATAGAATTAGTAACGTAGATCCTACTAACGTAAACCCTACTTACGTAGACCATACTAACGTAAACCCTACTAACGTAGACCCTACTTACTATACTAATGTAAGCCGTACTAACGTAAACCCTACTTACGTAGACCATACTAACGTAAACCCCCTCCCCCTCCCCCTCCCCCTCCCCCTCCCCCTCCCCCTCCCCCTCCCCCTCCCCCTCCCCCTCCCCCTCCCCCTCCCTCCCTCCCTCCCTCCCCCTCTCTCTCTCTCTCTCTCTCTCTTTGAGTGAGTGCATTGCAATTTAGAAAAGAATAGGTCTGATGGACAATGGATCATAAATTGACTGAACAACACAAGCAGTTATTTGATGAAGCCGCGGGCAGAACACAAGTTCAACGAAGCCATACACACACACTGGTGTGTATGTAAACTACAGTCGTGTGCGAAAATGCTAATGCTAAATGTGAACAGTGCCAACTAAATGCAAGGGTGAACAAAAGGTGCGGTGTACGAGTTAGAATGCTTATGCACGAAAGCAGGTGATAAACGCGCAGTCAGCGTAACTGCAGTAGAACGGCAGCGGAGTTTTGGCGAATTGTATCAGGCATGTTGGAAGGCTATAGTGCAGGTAATGTGATAGTCTCGCCAGCAAACATCACAATTTTTCTCAGAGAGAGAGAGAGAGAGAGAGAGAGAGAGAGAGAGAGAGAGAGAGAGAGAGAGAGAGAGAGAGAGAGTGAGGTAGGGTAGGGGAGATAGAGAGAACTAGAGAGAGAGGGGGAGGGGAGGAAGGGAGGGAGGGAGAGAGAGAGAGAGAGAGAGAGAGAGAGAGAGAGAGAGAGAAGAGAGAGAGAGACAGACAGACAGACAGACAGACAGACAGACAGAGGGGGAAATACATACAGGCAGACAAGCATAGTTAAATATATATTTCATTGAGAATAATGCAAATATAAAAATGTTATGAAATACATTTTATTTGAAGTAACTCGCATTTTAGTAGAAGAATTTTTTTCCTGCATACCATGGATCTAGAAACAGAACCACAGTGTTCGAACAGGTGCGAATTTCCACAGGTCGAACTTTTCCTAATACCAATAAACA